>CM076577.1:954651978-954872011 GCA_034641835.2 Pinus albicaulis | reverse complement strand
AACAAAACATTATGTTTCTCTGTCTCGTGTCGATGATGTGGGAATCATTATGGCCCACCTTCGATCAAGGTCACTTCCTGTCGACTTCAACTCATTATCCAGGAAGTTGGTCTAGAGACTCCCGATGGTACCTTGGAGCCTGCATGCCTTAATGGCAGGTTCGTCACATTCGACGAGAGGTTTTCGTTATTGGCCTCCGATCGGATGATTCTGCGGGTGTTCGACGTCAGCTCATTTATTCACACGCCGTAGATTGTACCTGTAGTACCTTGAGGACCATCGTCATTATTGGTGGTTTCTCTCGCGTCTGTTAACGGCTTTCATCATTGGCTGGTAATCAGACAATGTTCTTGCATGTTCGACATCAGCTCACACATTCGCATGCTAGAACTTGTACTTGTTTGGGTCGAGATGGAGCGCAAGACCCTGGATTGTGTCTGTTGTAATCCAGGCTGCGATTGTGGATTTTTATCATTATGTACATGACTCACTGATTGGATGGCTGCGACCATACCTGAGTCTATTTTTTTGATCTTAGTTGGATGGCTGTGCCCATACCCTAGATCCGGATTATAGCATACTCTGTTCGGATGGCTGCGTCCATACCATATATATACATCATGTACTTGAGATATCAGTTGTATCTTTCTGTGCAGGTTTTCCGACGGCGGGCCTTCAGTTGGACATGTTCTCGTAAAGCATTTCACTCCTCTCTCTCTCGGGCCTCATGCTTTAGGGGGCATCTGTTACACAGTAATTTGTCACCGTCCTTACCATTCCCCGTCCCGCACAATGGAGGACCCATTATGTGACCTGTGAACACTGTCATACCTTGAAAACATCATCAATGCATCCCTCTGAGTATGAGCTTCATTTCCCCTTGAGACATCTCCTTGCAAAATCCATGAAAAACAGCTCTTTTTGCATTGGCGCGGGTAGACAGTTCGGTGCTCGCGCCAATCAGGGAAATCCTGTAAAGAGGTCGCGCCACTTGGCGCTCTGTCATAGAGCAGCAATCGCGCCACCCATTTTAGGGACTGTTTTTTAAATATGGATGGCGGAAGTTGAGTTCAAACAAACTCACAACCATTGCCTATCTTGAGTTGGGAGGTTTGGCTGCGGGAGTTCTATGGAAGGGAAGTGTTTTTGCCACCTTCTATGGAACCTTCCTTGTTGATAGGGCCAATCCCATAATAATAGGGATCCCAACTCCCTCCTTCCCCATCTATAAAAGCCTGCTCAAATCCATGGCAAGCTAGTCTTGAAGTGCTGAAGCTTTGCATCTCCCTATTCCCAAGTGCCTTTGTGCTGTAGAGAATCCCTTCTTTCCCTTAAGGCCCATTCAAGCGAGGAGACCATTGTTACGAGACTCTGGAGAGGTTTCCCTTTCCTTGGCGAGCTTTGCGAGACGTGGACAACCGGAGACCCGTTCGAAGGAAGCTGCGACGTCAGAACTTGGTTGTAACTTCTATTCGTTTATCGTTTTAATAGATGACTATGATTATGGTTCCACTCCTTTTTCCATCATGTTAATGCGAGTAATATCTTTTCTGACCGATGTTTAGTTACGTATGCTGGTTCCTATGCATGTATCTGTTCGTTTCTTCTGTGTGCAGGTGTTCATCCACGGAGATCGTGGAAGGATTGTGATCTGCCAGGGCTGAAGGACGAGGACATCTTCTTCTTCAGATCTAGAGTTGGAATTCAGGTAGGCTCTTATCCCAAGTCTTTCATTCGTAACTAGGAGCTTGCGTCATAGCATTGTTTGTTTGTTGCTAGACCCCTGCTGGGCTAGTAGGGATCGCCTCTGTCCGCAGAGGGGATTTACCTCCTCAACACCCCCTAAAGTACAAAGTCTGAAGTTGTGGCTGAGGGCTGAAGTGATTTATCATGTGAAAATTAGGGATCGATAATCGACTAGTTGAGATCATCAATTGAAATTTATAATACATTATCATAATGATATCATCGTTTACGTAGGCATACCCACACTCAACATAAAAGCTATTTTACATGTACAATGATCAAAGTCGCTTCTATTGATATACATTGTGGATCCATGACTTTCTGGAAAATCATAGCCATCATAATTTGTAGATATTGTATGAATCATGAAATTGTAGACCGGATGGATGAAATTAGATCCGAGGTATTCTACCTTGTCACTTGATAGTACGATTCTAACCATGTGAATAGATGTGTTTTAGTTGAACATGGTAGACACCATCTGATTACCAACCAATGATGAAATCCATTAACATATGTGGGAGGAACTACCGATAATGATAATGGCCCTCAACATACTTAGCACAATATATGAGGTGTGAATAGATGAGTTGAATTTCAACACCTCACAGAATCTTCTGGTCAAAGGCCAATGATAAGAACTTGACGCCAAAAGCGAGGAAACTTTCCATTGAGGCATACAAGTTCTAAGGAACTATAGGGAGTTTGTAAGTCAACTTCCTAGATAATGTGTTAATGTTGATAGGAAGCGAACCATCATAGGAGGGCCTTAATGTATCCCCCATCAATGACACAAAACGAACATCAATATTAAGGACAGAATGTGATGATTCAGAAATGATTCAGGGGAAGAATACATGAGAAAAGGCTAAAGGTATTGTAGTAGATGTCAACTGATGGTGGACTTCTCTTGAACATATCGACGAAACTTTTATGGAATTGGAAACATTAACTCAAAGAACCACTATGAATGATTCAATAAGGTGTGATCAACAGAGAGGCAAGTGGATTCCCCAACCCAAGACAGTCACGAAGGTGAAAGAGTGTCATGTTCAAGAGCGACTCGTTGCCAAAAACATGTTTAATGTATTATTTCCCCAAATTCCCCACCATTTTTGGCAAGTACCTCTTCATTTTTTTACAAGCTTTAGGAGGATAATATATGCTTGATTTGTAAGTTCACCCTTCAGATAAAGGTGAGTTTGATGACTCCCTTCACATACAGGGAAACCTAACTTTACCCTTTTTTTAGCTTCCTTATTATCACTAGTTGATGGTTTGTCAACAACATGATCTCTAGAGGCTGATGACAAAGGTTGAAGTGAGACTATGAACCACACTTCTAATAATTGAGGAATAATAGGGAAATCTCTAAGAAGGTGGTCACCCTTGCAAAACTTGAAAGGGAATTTGATTTTATGAGGCTTAGAAGCACTAGCTACATTCATAACAATGGTTTCTTGGTTTCCCCCTTTATTTTTTTCCTTATTCATTTTCTTCTTCTTCTTAGCTTCCTATTATTAGAATCTACACTTTCACTAGGTGAGGAAGAAGAAAGGGATGAAGAGATGTTGGGAGAATAAAGAAAAGGGTCAGCTTGAGGTTGGTGTGTTGATTTTTGTAGCTTGGGAGGTACTCCAAGCCCTAGTGTTCAAGGTTTGAAGGGAAAAGTGCCACAAGTAGGCTTGTGGGCTTAGAACCCAAGCCTATGGTTTTGCACCCATCGATGTTTTGCTGAAAACTGTGATGAGTTTTTGACATGTGATGGATGAGGATGATAGTGCTCATTGAGACAAATATGATGCATTGAAAATAATCTGATTCTAAGTTGTCATTGAAGAGTTGTGAATTTTTAGGAGCTTATGGTTGGGCTTGTGGCTTATGTTTAAGGTCAACCTAAGGTATTTTAGGTGTGTGACAAGTTTTGAAAGCCCTAAATCATGAAATTTTGGAGCCCCTCATTTATGTATAAATAGAGGCTGAGTATGAGTTGATTCCTCATCCTTTTGTGTAATACATTCCTTGAGGACAACCAGTGGAGGAAGGAAGATTACTTCTGTTTTGGGCTGCAACTAGGAGAGGAAAAACCAGCAGAGAAAGTGAGGAGTATTTCTTCCCTAGATCAGGGAACCGATTTGCAGGAGGGAGGTCATTTACCTTGCTGGAGGGACCGAAGAAAAAGGGGTTGGTTGCGAACTGTCTAAGGGTTGAACACAGGTGAGAAAGGGATGCTTTGGAGGGATGTTAGGTGCCACAATAGACTGAGGTAGGTCACAGGCCTAGCCTCTCCAAAATAGGTCAACGTGGGTTGTTAAGGGTTTCCCTTGGCCCAGAAAAACATCCCACAAAGAGGCTAACTCACCTTGCCTAGGCCGCAACAAAGAGGAGGGTGTCAAGTTGGTTTATGAAGGGAAGTTGCAACATGTAATTTGCCTAACCAAGGAGAAAAATACATTAGTATTGCAGCAGTGTGGGAATGTGCATTGAATCCATGTTCTTGGATCAGTTTGGATCGATCTACATTGCAGTTTTTTGGGAACCAATTGTTGGAGTTGCCTTGGGAATGAAGGAAATCCAACTAGGAGGAGATCCTGCTATGGGGTGATGTAGGTTTCATAGTGTGGATAGAGTTGTTGCAGCCATTGGAAGCCAATGAGGTAGGTATTACGTGGCATGTTAGAATCCCTAACCAGTGGGAAATTTCCACAGTGAATATTGGAGCCTAGATTTGTGCAATAGCTCCTCTATTGTAGGAAAAAGGGTGGATGATGATAAGTATGTTGGTAACCGTGTGTAAGGGTCTCCTAGGTGTGGGGATGCCCTAGCTAGGTGCAGATGCTACAATGTGGAATTGGTCACTTGTGGACTGTTGGAGGGTAGCGTGGGAGTGGACCAAGTGTGGATGTGGATTGGGCACTTATGGTCTCATGGAGGACAATGTGATAGTGTCCAATTTGGAGCCTGGTGTGAAACACCTTGATGGGCAAAGGTAGTTTCTAGAGAGGTATTTTTTGATGAGCTAAAAGGTCTGATCAACCAGGAGAGGTTTTTAGAGCTTGATACTTGTGTGTGGAGAAGGAATTCTAAAATAGATGATGGGTAGTCCTCCTAGCCCATGTTCATTATGGGATATGGACTTCTTGGAGTGATATGTGGAAGCCCTTTGTGCGCTATGTTGGTATTCATCAGTATAGCATAGGAAGACCATAGTGAGTTGAAGTCCCTGAGTAGTTGAGGAGCAGTAGTGGGAAGATTGAGAGTTTTTCACAAGTGGAACTGTGAGCAACTTGACAGGAGTCTCGATTATTTTTTCCCTTGATGGACGAAGGGAAAATTGGAGAGGAGATTAGGTAACCAAGATTTAGAGGCCATATGAACTTGCAACATTGATAGAGGTAGGAGTTGTAGATCGAGATCCAAAGGACCAGGAAAGTACAAGGTACAATTGAGAGGAGTTGTGAGAGAAAGCTACATCCATATGTTCAGAGTATATTATTTTGTATATTGTACTAGTGGATGTATGAGGGCCATTATCCCTGGTATGAGAGCCCTAGAATGTTGTATTATATCAGTTGGATTAATATAATGAAGTTGGATTGAAAATTTTAAAAATTTGTCTATATTCTGTGCATGTGTGATTTACTATTGTTTATATTGTGTTGTGAAAAGTATTTATGTTGAGATTATTGGTTTTGTAGCTTAAGATATTTTAAGACTCTATCCAAGACCCAAGGTCATGGAAAATACACATTGTGTTGTTCAGATGGAGGACTTGGTTATGTATCAGTTTGGGCATTTGGGACCAAGGAGATTGAAAACAACCATACCTATAAACCTATCGTGAATCTAGGAAGGGACAATGTAGCCATGTAAGGAGCACCAATATTTCTAAAAGAAGGAAAAGAACCAAGATTCCCTTCGCAGGGTTTTCCCTGACTAGTAGACTCTAGAACTGTTGTCATCAGACTCAACCTAAGGTCTATTAAGGAATAAAAAGTGAGAATTCAATCAAAGAAATAATAACAATGAGAATGGTCACTAGGTATGAAGGGATTACCGAGTCACTGTGAAATACAATATATTTTTAAGTACGTGCAGAAAATCTCCCTGAATGTTGTGTTCAATGTATCACATATGACAAGGTGATCGACTCAGTTTCCTAGGGTTGGTTCGAAACCTAATGGGGACTTCCAAAATATACCTGAGTGTACGTGGAAGCGAAGTTCTTAGTAGTGTTTTCTAATGTGTAACTATACGATGTGGGAATTCTGGTATACTCATTGTACGTGGAGCATCGTCCTACATACCCAAAGGTACATGGAAGAACGTTCTCATATACGTTGATGTATGTGGAAAACCAACCATCTCTGGGATGTAACCCTGAAAAGTAACGAAAAATCCTATGTTTAGAGACATCGGAACATGTCTTCTAGCCTAGACCACTAAATGTGTCTTTAAGTTTTCAAGTGCTCCTTTGGTTCATTGCTTAATTTTAATATCTTAATTATGGTTTCATTTTCAAGGATCAAAATGAATTCACCTGAACTCCTAAGATGCAACTAGCATAAGAAATAATTATTTTCATTAAATGAAGATCTAACTAAAGAAGGGAAGGAGTTTCAAACAATTATGAAGCAAAAAAAACTTCCAAACAAGATCTTCAAATTGACTATTCCAATTCAAAAGTTCAAAGCCCTAATGCATGAGAAAATTAAAATCTTTTCTATTTCTTTCAATTTTAAATATAAAGAAAAATGAAAATATGACAAGATTAAAACTATAATATGAACAAACCCTTAGTATATTAAAACTGTAATATGAAAAACCCCTTAACGGAGTCAATAACCAAGTCAAATAATAAAACCCTAATTCACAAGAAGAAGCAAAAAGAAGCAACTCATATAAAAAATATATCACACTCATTTTGACGCAAGTTGCTAGCCTTACAGAGACCTTAGATATACCAGAGACTCAGGAAGACACTGTAAACAAAACATAATTCAGAGCAAGATGCAATTGTTTCATTTTTCAGGGATCATCGCAAGTACACTATAGGCACCAGTGCGCTCAGTCATACTTACTGAATTGGAAATTGTATTGGGTCACTTTGTCTCTAAAGATAAAGTGTTTTGGGGCAGATTTTCTCAAAACACATAAAAAACCCTCATCAAGCTCGAAATTAATCTTTCCTAAATCAAATTAAATTCTAAACAAGTAAAATAGATTCGATTTCATAGGTATTAAAAGGCTAGGCAAAGAAAGCCACTAAATAACATCATGTTCCCTAGTAGAGTCACCAGGTTGTTTCATGGATAAATTCCTTTTGTGGACAAAAGCAATCTCCCTAGACCTAGTGGCTTAGCCTAGAAACAACCAAGACAAAACTGCAATGTTTTTCCTTAGATATGTTTGAAATATGGAAAGAAAACCTACTTGGAATCCAATGAAAGCTTCCTCATTCGCCCTACTTGTTAGCTCCAACTCTAACTCCAATTTATAAAAGTGGAACCTGAAAATCATCCAAAATAAGCAAGAGAACCAAAATATACAAAATAGCATATACAAACAACTCTAAACAAGAATTCAAGGATGCATGTTCTACATATGCATAAACAAGATATAATGTATAAGAGAAATAATGCACTTTTGTATTAATAATGGCAAGAAAATATTACAACCCTTGAAGGCCTTGACTTTGTGAATCTCTCCTAGATATCTTATCCTTCCTTTGCCATAATGGTCAACCTTCAATCACACCTAAAGCACATGGATGGATTATGGACCTCTAGAAACAAATGAGCAACATAAGGGCATAATCAGAGTCTCCAAAATCCAACCCAATCTCTATGATATATGTTGAATTTATAGGGTAAATGAGGTGGTTTTGGATTTACCATTCTAGGGATTAGATATATATTGGACGGAGGTAAATTATAGGAGATAATAGATAAGACCTAAATAGTAGGAGTTCAAGATCTTATCCAACAGTAAATAGTTAAACTGCTCCCGAAGCTTCTAGAGAGAAACTTTGAAATTAATTTTATTTTTCCTCATTTCTAGGTGTTCATCGTACGTTTTGTGAAAGCAACTTGCGTTGACCAGTGTGGGTTGCATGTGTGAAAAATACGCCAACACAGGATGTCTTAAATACAATTGCGATGATACACAAAATTAGGCTTTTCAGCTAATGTAACCTATGATTCTTGTAACTTTTGGAAAGGGAATGATTATGGGTTTGTATGGAATTGATACAAAGTGTAAATGGATGATGATAGATCCAAGTTCAGGGCCATTTGTTTATATGCAACAAAATGACCTGTAACGCTCATGATTCCAATCAAACCTCAGAGTTTAAAATTAAATAGCAAGGGAAGAGACAACAAGAGGGAGACAAAGAGAACTTGGAGGATGGGTAGTTGGAGAAGACATTGAACCAGGAGCCTGAGAAGAACCTCAACATCCTCGAATCATTCCTAAGGTGGCGACCCTAATACTGGCAGGACAAAAGTATGTATTATATCCATATTAATATCCTTTGAACTAGGGTCTAATAACCCTTCCTTCAAGCAAGCCCCCAAATCCAGCCCCTAAACCACCTTCATTTTCTTCTTTGCTCCTCCTTGCACCAAGCATTTTTTGAAAGGGAGAGAACAGTGGTGGATTGTGTGGCCATATTTATGGCAACATTTTCACATAAATGACACCCCTTCATAGCCATGAATCTGAAGCTTCTAATAGCAGCTACCAATATTAATATTTTCATAAAGGCCTTTTCTCATATCAAGATTGACCAAAATACAATCCATTGACATATCCCTTGTTTCTTTAAATGAATAATCTACTTCCAAGAAAAACCCAATGTCATTTTCTAGATCCTTGAAGCTCTTTTCATTCCACACATTCGATGAGAGCCTATGTAGCTAAACCCAGATCTACACCACATCTATCCTTTCCCTACTTGTGTTTAAAATTAACGACCCAAACTTAAATGTGACTGGGGTAGAATCAATTGACCAAACATGCTTTGGTATAGACTATGCCTCCTCATGAGAAGCAAAGTTGAGTTCAATCCACTTTTTAGATAACATAAAAATATCTGGAGGGGAATGCTATCAGCCTATTTTTCTACCCCTACGTCACGAACCCCTATCCCTCATTTCTTGTTGACTTTTCCCTAGTAGGAGGGCCTCTTTCTCTTAGTTTTGACCCTGAGCCACGGGCTAGCAAGCTTATTCCCATGGCCCAGGGGCTTGCGCTGCTACCAGGACCACTTGTGCCCATGGATCAAGCCCTAATTCATCAGTTTAGAGCCAGTGGCCCAGCGAACCTTTTAAATTCTCTGAGTTCCTAGGAGATGATCTCGATTACTCATTTATTCGATTTAGCTAGGACTAATCCACTAGAAGTATCCTTAACTTCTCGTCATCCTAAGTGTCTACATTCATCCTCCAGTGACATGGAATTAACCTATTTATACTAGATCATTTGAGAGGGTTAGGCTAGTTCTAGAGTCATAATTTGAGAGTCTGTGAGAGCCATGGTGATGCTTAGATATCGACACCCTATTTCCATCTTGCCATTACCTTGAGAGCTTGTGAGATCCCATGCTATAGGAGAGTGCTCTTCATACTATCATCTAGTGGTGAAACTCTACCGAGTTTCAGAGTGGAGAGGCTAGAAGTAAGGTATCGAAGTATCATTTTATATTAATGAATATGTATGTTCCCTTCCTATATATGATTGTATGTTCAGATCTTGCAATTGTTTTATGATATCATTCATCTAATGATCTTCCGAGGAAGATCACTTGTTGTCTTTGTATGGTTGTGAATGTGTGTAGGTTTTGATATAGTAGGTAGATCAGATATATTGCTTGTGTGGAGCGCAACATATCATCATTGAACTCAATATCTGTCCTCAGCTTGCAAGGAGGAAAGGTAGCTTCTTCTTCCTCATAGCATTAAACTATTTCATGACTGCTTGTGGATCATAATGGATTGGGAATCTACAATGTCTTCTTGATTGTGTGTGTATTTTCTAGTGATCTAACGGACACTGGGTCACACGGAAACAACTCCTTGAATTTATTCCTGCAACAAAAGTGTGCTTTCAATGAGAGCACACTCACTTCTTTGTCTGATTTGCCTTATATCCTTATTAGATCCTCTCGTTTATGGTTTGCTAATCTTCCTTGCATTTTGTGATTGTTTTCATATATTTTACATGGTTATTGCCTCTGTTTTTTGATTTTTTGTTACGGATTGCGCGAGGAAATAGGGAATTACTTCTTTGGAACCCTAGTCGCAGCCTTCTAAGGCTCAACCCGTGGCCTAAGAGCCTCTGAGCCATTGGCTGGAAATCTTATGCCCGTGGCTAGTGCTAGCAGGGCATTCTGAGCCCACGGCCAACACTTTTTTCCTTGTAAAACCTTTCCCTTTTAATTTTATTTCTCTATTTTTGGATATGTATTGTTTGGGCTTATTGTTTTCTTGTTGGATCTAGTCTAGATCTGTTCTTGTTATCAATTTTCTTTTGATTGGTTAACTGCCTCTTTATAGCACCTGATATCTTTCATTAGGCATCAAGCTTGTTGATTTCTTGTCGATATATTGAAAACATACTTGGATCCATTACTTTTTGCAGTTGATCATTTGTCTTATGGTCCTGAACTGATCTATTTATATCAATTTTTTCAAGGTATCCCTTTGTTTATCATCACTTGAGTTTCGTCTTGAGTTTTGATTGGATGCCTTGGATTGCATTTTGGGTCTGATTCCTTGATTAAATTATCAGTTTAGATAGGTTGTATTCAACATTTCATTGGGTCTGATTTATACTTTGCATTCATATTTTGAGATTGATCCTAATTTTCATTCTTGCTTATTAAGTGATCCATTTGATTTTTGGTCATTGGTGTCACGAGCGGAGGTATCGTGACCGGTTATGTAGTTGTCATTCTGATCAAGTTTCGTTGAGGGTGTTTTGTCACATTTTATCACTTGTTTTCAGATCTTGTTTAGGCATCTTTTCCTCTAGGGTGTGGTTTAATCCCTTATAGAACATTATCCCTCGTGGTGCCATTGTGCTACAACCCTAGTCAGATTAACATTACCATATTTTGTTTCCACTTTGGATTTTGTTTTGATTTATTTGAGTGTGTTTTTGTTAGGGTTTTGTTTCCCTAAATGTTTCTATTTTTGGAGTCCTTTGCGTTATTTCTTGGGAGACTTGTTTTGGTCTCTTTCTCGTTTTTTTTTTGGTGTGTTTTTGGGTCATTAATTAAAATTCTTGGGATAATTTTCATTTAGGAAGACTTAACAGAAAAGTTCATCTTAGTAGGCATTGGTGTCTTAGATAATCTCTTTCCCTCTCGTAGCTAGCATTCATCAAATTGAAAATGAAAAATTGCATATAGTTGCATTAGGGTGACTAACTAAGATTCCTACACACCATTTCAGTTTCAAGTCGCTTCCTGCTTGAGTAAACAACAACCATTAAAAGTAACGTGACAATAAAATCAATTTGAATCGTCTTTTATTTTCACTGGTAGTACACCAACATAGCTTAGGCTAGGGTCTTGGAGGTAGAAGTGTGAGTTAACCACTCCAAGACCACAATATCAACTCAGAATCTTGCGGTAGGGAGTGAAAATCCATTTACAGTAGTGTGGTCAGGGAAGCCCTCCTCACAAAAGGGTTAAGCACAAGGTCACACTTGGGATAAGCGGGGTAACACAACCCATTTTTCTTAGTTTTGGGTGGCGTGATATAGTGGAATTGGAATGCATACAAACTGTGTTTATCACTTGGGTACCACTTGGGAGGTAACTCTCAAGGGAGTTTCGGTCTTGGCTCCTTTTTGGGTTAATTTTCTTGCCCTTGCATGTTGGTTTGTCCTACGATTGTCCCCCTAGGTCATCTTACTGTACGTGGTGACCATAGTGGCCTTTATTTCTAGGGCTCATATATAGGTGTAGGGTCGAGTTCATCTTCTTTGTACTTGGGATGGATATTATTCATACTCACTCAGTCCTCTTGGGGGGTGTTCCACTTTTGGGGGAACTTGTGTCGAGTTCGCATCTAAAATGGATGGGAAGCAGGTCAATAGTATAATTGTTCCATTGTCGGCTTCTTTATATTATATTTTTGTGTGCTACCTTTTAGGACATTTCTAGAGTGGGCTCTTTGGTCTAAGTCAATATTTTTTGCCTTGGGGTGTTTGCACTAAATTAACTATGTTTTATTTACCATCACTCTAGAAGAATTTGGACGTCGACATTCACGCTGTCTTCAAGGTTTACTTCCTAAATGAAGTTTCTCCTACACAGAGAGTGCTTGTCAACACTAGTGACTTATACCACCATATAGTGTTGGAATCTTTGTCTGGCCCCAATGATAGTGATATGGTTTCTATTGATATTTTGGCAGATGACTCTAACACTCCTACCAATCCACCTCTAACTGATATTTTAAGGCCTACCTTACTATGAATGAATCTTGACGGTTCTACATTAGCTTACACTTACGTGCCATTATATACCATTTATCTTATGGTGGAGTCTGAGACTTCCATATCGTCTGCATCAGCAGTCTCGATTGCCATGACAACGTTGCCATCTCTTAGCGTGGCTATCCCTACTCCTTTTTCTACACTGCTTAATTCTTCCTAGGGAATTCCACTTGTCTCATCTATGGATCCCACGAGTTTCCCAAATTTTACTGTGCCCACACCATCCTCTATGCCGGCTATGGTACCCCAGCCTAGTCATCCAGTAGGTCCAGGAATCTACACACCATCATTTTCCCAATCGGCTATTCTTATTCCTCAGTTAGGCATGGTTACTTCTAGGAATCCATGGGGGGGATCACCAATTGTCCCTAGTCAATCTGGGGGAAATGTAACATCTAGTATGACACAAGCTTGGTATAGTTCACTCTTTGGAGAGACTTCGCCTATTAGTGCTTTTACTAGAGGGGCTAGTTTACTTGGGGGTAACCCCACTTCCAGTAACATGTCTTATCCAATTCATTCCCCTTTTGTCAATCCTACTACGTAGTCCAGTCCTTCTTTTCACCTTAGTTACAACCCCATTAGAAGTCACACTTTAGGGGGTCCATTTCTCTCTGGAGTTTTTTACCCTCGAGGGAAACATCCATCTACTAGTCACCCTAGCCCACAAAAACCTTTTGCTAGGGTGAACCCTTTTCACCACCAACAAGATCATCTGTCAAATCCATTTTTGGGGGGACCACAAGGTTGATCAGGGGCTTCTCCTTCCTATGACCCATTTTGTCAAATTAATAATTTGTTTCTATCTTCTATTGATTTACTGGATCTTTCCAAATTGACTAATGACCCCATCCGTCATGATCCCAGATGGCCACCAATGCCCGCCAAATTACCATCTGATATTCCCAAGTTTGAAGGGAAGAATGGGGAGAATCCATCCACACATATCACCACTTACCATCTATGGTGTTCATCTAATTCGTTGGTGGACGATTTTGTCAAACTTCACTTGTTCCAAAGAATGTTAGTCAGGGATGCTGCCAAATGGTACATCGAGTTAGATACTGCATCTTACGGTGATTTTTCCTCGTTAGCTTAAACTTTCTCGACACATTTTTAGTTACCAACTCGGTATGATCTTGACTCTAACCTTTTTTCTAACTTAAACCAAGATGATTCTGTTATCACAAAATTGCACTTGATTGGCTGCTAATCAAACAACTTCATGTAACTGTTTCAAACCAACTTGTAACTGAAGCTTAGCCTCTTCGGTCTGAGAGGGCTCAGTCAAAGGGGTTATTGATATTTGATAATGATGAAAGTATATGGCTAACTCTATTTGGAAAATAACTTGATTGTGATGTGTGCAGGTTGAAAAGAGTACAATACTGCAACCATTGGGCTTGTGGAGTCAACAAATCAATAGTTTCATTCGTAAGAGCTCTTGACATGGAAGGTGAGGCAGGTAAGAGTTTTTAGCAAAGGTAAATCACACATGGAACATAAAACAACACAATCATTTCATCAATAAAGGAATTCAGAGCATACACATATGAATTTTGAGTAATAAAGATGAAATCCACTACAAGTGGTACACATAAAAATATAGATAAGAAAAACACTAAAAACTCCATGAGAATCTTAGGTTTGTCAATAAAAAGTCCTTTGTATTACTGATATCAGTCAAATTACATAAAGCTGCAGCAGTGAAAAAAAGCTCTAACCCTTTAAAAGTTTGAATATCTACCCTTTAATAGACCTTGTCATATCAGAGATGATCTGCTTCTTGGCCAGATACATCGAAATCTTCCTATGACACCTTGCATAACAGGAAAACATATTCTTTAATGAGTAAATGACAACTACACTATAAAACAGTCCTTTTCCTAATAGGACTCAAACTTATACTAATTACATCAACTACCTTATCTCTTAAAATAGTTATACATCTGAAAACTAATACTTCACATGTTTGAATAGGATTTGATAGAACTCATCACTACT
The DNA here is from genome assembly GCA_034641835.2 of Pinus albicaulis. Taxonomy (NCBI): domain Eukaryota; kingdom Viridiplantae; phylum Streptophyta; class Pinopsida; order Pinales; family Pinaceae; genus Pinus; species Pinus albicaulis. Next base: position 954,857,752 of record CM076577.1, on the reverse strand, counting down.
TGACATCTTAATTACCCGCCTCAACATATGGAAACAAACAATATTTTTTAGAAAAACAGAGGTCTATCTTCAACGAAGTTTTAAATTGATAATCTGTCTCCCTCTCATGGTCTTCAAGTCATGGATGATTGCTTGCAAGGTCCCTTGACCTGTTGAATATGTCCACTTGTCCAAAACTGCTCATAAACCTACTTAGAAACCTTCAAAACAACTCGCTACGAAAGTATGGCAGTTTCGTAGCGTGCTTTCGTAGCATACAAAAAATGACCTTTGCAATCAAAATTTCTAATTCTTTTCTCTTGCATTGTGTTCATCATGACATGACACATCCTCACTATCATTTCCTCTCCTTGAAAGCTACCAAAAGTGGTTTTAGAAGCAAAAAGACAGCTACAGATGTTTTCGTAGTGTTTTCCTAGCTTCAAGCCTAGGAAACGCTATGAAACTGTGGAAAACTGTGTAAATTCCAGATTTTTTCCTTGTTTAAAAAAGGTACCTTCCAGCTGTACAAATTTGATTTTCAACATTCCATTGACCTCTGAAAACATAAACCAACTACACCTAAGAGCCTTGAGGTGTTTCTTCTTCATTGATGATGAATTGAGCTATGGGTTCCTCAACTACAGTCATCTTTAGACCTTTCTTTTCCAACTCCTCATGGATCAATTGTAACTTCTCTTGAAGGTCTTTAACTTGATTTTTCAGCTTTCTGTTACTAGATTTCAAGTGCAGGTTCACTCTTCTAACATGCTTCACCTCTTTCCTCAATGTCATAGTCAATTTGATTAATTGTTGTGTGTTATATAAGGTCTTTGATACACTGTCAAACTGCTCTTCCAAAAACTCTTCCATCTTCTCAAACTGCACCTTCTGAACATTATGTTTCCTTGCCTCCTTCTCCAAGACTACTATTTTATGATTAGCTAACCTCAACTGTTCCTTAAGGACTTCAAACTTTGTTTTTTCATTGACTTTCTCCTTTCCTTTCTTTTGCTTGATGACTGGACCTTCTTCTGCAGGAGATGAAAGGTCAATAATACTTTGTGGTGGATGGAAAATGTCAGTGGCTAGATGAAATTCTTTACTCATTTCCAAGAGTTTTTTAGCATGTCTTTTCATGGGTTTCCTAGCCTAAAACATAAAACTTGCATCCTCACCTTCAAACTCTAACTTCTTTGTTGATTTATATTTCTTGATCTTCTTTCAACCCTCATTTATATCTTCAACCTGGACTATAGGAGTCTCTTCAATATCAATAGCATGTAATATGTCTTCTAAATTGCCTTCAACCACTGTTTGGCTCCTTGTAATCCTTTTGTTTCCATGCTTACTCATAGTTGGCTCTTGTTTAGCAGGTTTGCTCATTATTGACTTTTGTTTTGCAAGTGAAACAATATGTGTATCAAATTTCTGCAACTGCTATGTTTCCATCATTACTGGTTCACTTTGTTCTGCCACTAATGGTGATGGTATACCTCTAGATTTAGGAGTTCTTTTAGGGGTAATGGTATCCATTTCAAAACCACTAACAAACAGAAAAGAAGATCAGTCTCTGCCTAGTCTTTGTAGCTCATCTAAAACTAGAAATTTTATTAAACCATGATGAAAAAGTGAGGTTTCGCTTCCTTCAGATTTAGCTTGAACTCTATTTGCCATTTTTTCTAAGCTTCTGTGTAAATAAAAAGGTAGATCAAGAGATATCTTACCAACAAAGTGTAGAAGAAGCTTGAAGTGGTAAGAATAGACTTTATGATATCTTCCTTCACAAGTGAAATATTTCTGAATGATAAGCATTAGCTTCGAGAAATTATCCTTCATGCAACTCCTTGGAATGGAATTTGTAAGGTCAACCTCACTATTTTCTGGATTGATAAATTATTTACATTCCTCCATGTTGAATTTGAAACCTTTGAACCATATTTCTTGTCCTCTTAGAATCCCTGTTGCTGCTGCAATGGTCTCTGGTGTTATAGTGAGATTCAACATTCCCACTTTTGTAGATGTTCCATTGAAGTTTAGGGAAAATTCTTTAGACACTTGTACATGTCATCATTTCAATCTTTGAAAAAACTGCAAATGCCCTGTTCTTTTGAAAACTTTTACATCTGTTGGGTCTTCATTTATCGTATTCATGTCTGATGGCTCATATTTGAGACAGTGGCCACCTTTGTTGGTCTTCCTCTTTGCAGCCATGGTTATTTAATGTCTCTTCTACCTCTCTTGATCAGTGATACGTGCAAACATTTGAAAATAATAGCCACAACTTGGGCTTCGTAAAATAACACTCCAGAGCTCAATAACACGCAAAGAGGGAATGGAGAATGACAAATGACTCAATTTGGAAATATTTTGAAGTTCGATGACAACTCATGGCATAATGATGACTCATACATGCTTAAAATGGTGATGATGACTTCAGCCGTGACCATTGTACCTTGATCTTTACCCTAACTGACTCGAATGTCATCTATCTTATCTGTTTCAATCATTTATTGACACCTAACAGCTAATTTGACAAGACAGACAGGAATCCTTACTTTCATAGCGTACCCAGTGTATTTCAGGGCAATCTCGCTATGAAAGTATTAGCAGTTTCGTAGCGAAAAGTGTGTTTTCTCTGTGTATTTCGCTATGAAAGTAGGGTTTCTTGGCTAAAATGACTCTTTCGGTACTATAAAATTTGGAAATGAAAAATTTCAGAAAATAATGACTGATGTGACATGAAATATTTAAATGAGGGTGGGTTTAGACCTTAGGATAGGCTAAAATAAAAAAAAATAAAAAATTTTCCTTGATCAAGTAATGAAAAATGAATTCTATGACCCTACCTCTGACACATGAACCTCTAGGACTTTGTCAAATGATGCTTCATTTTTTTCTGAGTGATAACGGATTTCACACTCATTTCTGATCATATTCATGAGTGGCGTCGTCATAAGAGGTTGGTAAGAACCAAGTTACCTGATGAAATTCTTCGTAAATGGTTCATTAGATCACTCCAACCAAAATTTTCCAAAGATGTGTTTATGTTTTGAGCCATCACTGAGGATCAATCCATTCTAGCTTCCCCATAGTTTTATCTTATATACTCATAGTCAGGTACGTTGTACGAAGTTTTTCCTAATGCCCCTAGGCCTTCCATTGACCCACCTAAGCCTATTCCTTGCCCACATGCCGATGGAAGGATTGGATTTTTTTTTTTTTTTGATCCCATCATCCACCTTGTTGCCCACCTTGGGAAACTGATTGTTACATCTCAAGCCCCAAAAAGTGTACATGGAACTACTAAATCACAACCTCCTGAGGATTCCACCAATGTTCTTATGGTGAATTCCACGCAACCAAATAAAAACTCTCAAACTGGTGGTAAAAAGAACAAGAATAATAGGAAAAATAAACAAAAAAATCAAACTTCCTAGGTCCCTAAACCCAATCCTGAGAGTCAGGGAGCTAGCACCAGTGAGCGTCGCCGCAAAGTCAAGTTCCCTTGTAAAATTTGTCAAGGCGATCACCATACTCATGAGTGTCCTCAGACGGATGAAGTTCATAGGCTTCTTTCACCACCATCCTATCAACAACCTGCCATTTTAACTCATCCATTCCCTGTACAACCCCAGCAACAAATGATTGCTCAACCTTGTTGACCTTTGCAAGGGGGAAACAAGGGGTCATCTTTCCATCCCAGATTTATGTGCAAGGAACATGTCAACGTGAGTACGCGAACTAATTCCTATGATGTACTTAAGTCGAGTCCTCCTTCCAAGGACTGACCTGCTCCACCTAGTTCCACTGGACCTCTGTTTATTGCCCCCCCAAGGGTGTTTTACGTAAGACAACACACAACACTTTTTCTCGAGCTGTTCATGATTATAGTTTTTGTGAGGATCTAGCCAAGGTGCCTTATGCTAGGTCTTCTTTAGAGGTGTTGCAAACTTGTCCTCAACAGTGCAAGGTCTTGTTGTCTTCCATTGATGGAGTTGACTCTTTTGACTCTGGTGTCATCACTTTTAATGTCGAGAAAGTTTCTCCTCGTCTTTCCCATCAAATTGCTCTTCATATTATAGTGCGGGTTTCCCAAAAGAATATAAATTTCGCTCTGGGAGATGAGGGCCCTTTCACCTATGTCATGTCCATATCTTGTTGGAAAGCTATTGTCGCTCTAACGATCGCAACGTCTAATACCACTCTCCATGCATTTGACGGTCACAATTCCATTCCTCAGGGGTCCTCCCACATTTTTCCATCGAGTTAGGGGGGGAAATAGTACATATCGATGTTGAAGTCGTCGACGCTCATTTATATTATAACATTCTCCTTGGCTGTAATTGGTTTTATGCCATGACCACAATGGTCTCATTTTCATTTCGTGTCCTTTTCTTTGCTCATGAAGGCAAGATCATCACCATTAACTAGCCTGACTATTTTGTGCCATCGACCCAAATTTCCACTACTAGAACTACTGTACTGCTTGTGGGGAACCATCTTGGTCAGTTTTAGAGTGTTGGCACTGGAATTTTTAAAAGTTCCACTCTTACAGGGGTTTTTCCTCAACTCCCTCCACCCAACGCTCCCTCATCTCCTACCACTTCTCCTATGTATTTGATCTCTTCTGGCATCTGCGGACCCCATATATCTCCTAATCCGTGGGTGGTGTCACATGTCCTTATAGAGGATGATCAATCTAGTGAGCACCCTCTACCACCTATTTTGGAAGATATTTCCTCTCTGGAAGTCCCATATGTACCTCCTGATGCTGATTAGAAACTCCATCCGCATATGGAATATGATTATGTTATTTCACCCACATGGGTCACCCCTCCACTTGTTCCGCGTGACTCCCTTGATGACAAGCCTCCCCAATTAGTCAGCTTGGAGGTCATGGATCTATCCATTGATAATCATATGGAGGTTATGCCTCTTTCTGCCTCTAGTCTCCCCGATTCAGAACAAGCAGAGCTTGGAAACACAAATCTTAAATTGACCTAGGGGGCACCTTCTCGGTGTTCCTTGGAAGTTCCACCCTTGGACCGAGTCAAGTCTTGGGCTTCTACTAGTAAACTTGGCAACAAATTGTCTGCACCACCTGTTGAAGAGCATCGTGTACCACCTTTATGTCTTGATCCTCCCTAATATCCTTAGGTTAATTTCAAGAGTGTGACTGTGTTAGAATATCCGTGGCATGGCCAACCTTTCCGGATGGGGCAGTTCAACTTCATTTGGCATGGCTTTACACTAGTGAACCATATGGCATCTTCTTCCCGTAAGTTCATATATAACAACCCTTGGCTTGTGGTTGGTTGTGGGCACACATTACCGTGACCTACCAGAATGAGTTTCATTTGTAAATACTATACATAAGAATGTGATTCTTTATCTCCTTTTTGGTTTGATGCGAGTATTTTTCATGCCTTATTTATGCCAAAAATCCAAAAAAATATATAAAATTTAAAAAAACCAAAATATAGGTCTTGTTTTTCCCTCGTCCATGATTATTTATTTCATTATGTGATTTAACCATGGGTCTAGTATTTTTAAATGGTTTTTAAAGGATAGGGTGGCATTTCTATTACAGCGACATCCATTGGACCTTAGGTGCATTTCTCTTGAACTGGCATATAAAGGTAGGTCATTTTCGTCGATTTTGCATTTTAACCGTAAACACTATTTATGGCTTAGGTCAGACCCCATCAACCCAAATTTTTTTCCACATCCTATATGCATGTTTTAGTTTAGTGGTAGATCATACCCGCTCATGGATACCCTAGTTAGTGGCACCCTCTTTCTGTATTGTTGTCCATGTAGTATTTTTTTATCACTTTTATAATTCCTCCTTCTGACAAGCCATGACTTCAAATTTTGCCTTGTGTCCTCTTCATCGTCTCGTTTTTGGCCATACCTCAGGAGGATTCCACCCTCTATCCCTTGTGATTTCCACTTTTATGAGCCTGATTCTACAGTTTGAGCCTTGGGTTATCTATTACATCGTCATCACCTACTTGGCATATCATCCACTTTCACTTGGTTTTCTACACTTTCTTGGAGGAACCGCTGCGATGAGTGGTCCAATTAGCCATCCTCATGTTCACCTTATGTCATGAGCACTTCCACCATTTACCGGAACTAGTTTCTACCCTTTATACTACTCGCTCCTCTAGGAGTAGTTTTCTTTAAGCTCTTCTCAGACTCCTTAAGTTAGAAAATATTGTTTAGTGAACTTGTCTACTTCATGCTCCTTAAAGTACTTGAAGTGTCGTCTACCAAGTATAATTTCAACCCTTTTCCAGACTAGGATAGAATTGTTATGAAAAAGGAATACCCTATTCTATTGTGGCTAGGAGGTTCCCCCTTGTATACTTTTATCTATCTTTCGGGCTTGGGGGACAAATTTACGAAAAAGGAACTTATAAAAAGGGAAGGGAGGGAACATATATCTTCATTTTTCACCCATATGTAGTGTCAATTGCGTTGCCCTTGAACACGGCACATGTCTGATTCATTATCTTACAGTTGGGTTTTAACTTTCTTAGGAGTCGTACCATTCATATGAGTCTCTTTACTCCTTTGGCTAGTTACTCCTCCAGTCATATGGAGAGTGTGTCGATGCCTCTTGCATCATTACATGATATCACATGGTGCTCATTAGTTATGTTGTCATGTCACTTTTGTGTCATGCCGCTATGTGTTTAAGGGAAGTCTCAACCTGTGTCAGTCATCTAAAGTAGCATGTTGACATTTTTGAGTCGACCATTCTATGTCAGTTGTACTTCATCACTTCATGACTTTAGCCATACATCACATCATCCTGATCTATTACTTGTCGATTTATGGGGGATACATCAAGGCCCTCCTTCGATGGATGTTCTCTTGTCCACTCTATCTCCTTATACAGGAGCTTGATCTAGGAACTAGTAGTACCTAGGAGCTTGTAGTCCTCAGTTGCAGGCCTCTTCGCGATCGACAGTGGGTTTACATCATTGGCTCCTGATTGGTTGAGTTCACTGGTGTGCGACATTAACTTATTTATTTACACTTAGTGGATTGTATTATGTACCTTGGGATACAATTCCCTCATTGGTGGATTCCCTCGCATTTGTTGTTGGTTTACCTCATTGGCTGGTAATCAGGCGGTCTCTACCATTTATCGAATTCAACTCATCTATTCGCATGTTTAGATTCATACCATCGAGGTTATGTCGAAGACCCTAGGTTAGGGACTACCCACTCTTATATGCCACCCTTCCTAGGCTACATTGGAGTTATGTATCATTTATGTACTTTGAGGGCTATCTAGACACTTCTTTTTCTGTCATGTTTCCATAGTCCTACTTATGTATACTGTGACATAGATCCACGATTATTTTTTAGTGGCTATGCTCTTTCCATTGAGTCACATGGATCCACCGTGTATGTCTGTCGTGGCCATTTCTTAGTCATTTATATCATGGATTTGTAGTGTATGTTTGAAAAACATGTTCAATATTTTCCTATGACCAAGCATGGGTATGCCCGCATTGGGAATGTCATATTCACAACTAAGACCTCTACTTCAGTGTTTTCCTATCAGTGATCCTAGCTCTACTTCCCCATTGCTACTAAGACCTCCAATTTTTTTTATAATGTATTTCGGCCATCACCTACTCATTTTGACCTCATACATTAGGGGGCATTTATTATCAGCCTATTTTGCTAACCCTACATCATTGGTCCCTATCCCTCACTGCTTGTTGACTTTTCCCTAGCAAAAGGGCCTGTTTTTCTCAGTTTTGACCTTGAGTTGTGGGCTAGCAGGCTTATGTCTGTGCCCCATGGGCTTGAGCCACTACCAGGACCTATTGTGCCCGCGACTCAAGCCCTGATTCATTAATTTAGAGCTAGCGACACAGGTAACCTTCAAAATTCATTGAGTTACTAGGAGATGAGCTAAATTACTTATTGATTCGAGTTGGATACGACTGATCCACTAGAATTTTCCTTAACTTATCATCATCATGAGCATCTAAATTCATTCTCCAAGGACCTATCATTCACCTATTTATACTATATCATTTGAGAGGGTCAGGCTACTTCCATTCATAATTTGAGAGTCTGTGAGAGCCATGATGTTGTTGAGATATTGACACTCTATTGCCATCTTGACATTATCTTGAGAGATTATGAGGTCTCATTATATAGGAAAGTGCTCTTCATACTCTCATTTAGTGGGGAAACTCTTCTGATTCACAGAAAAGAGAAGTTGGAAGTAAGGTGTCAAAGTGTCATTTTATATTAATGAAGATCTATGTTTCCTTCCTGTATATGGTAAGGAATATCACTTGTTGTCTTTTTATGGTTGTGAATGTCTGTAGGTTTTGATATCGTAGGAATATCGGATAGATCGCTCATGTGGAGTGCAACAGATCGTCATCAAACTCAAGATCTGTCCCTGGCCTATGAGGAGGAAAGGTAGCTTCTTCTTCTTCATAGCATTAAACGATTGCATGAATTATTGTGGATCATAATGTATTGGGAATATATAATGTCTTCTTGACTGTGTTTGTATTTTATAGTGATCTAATGGACACTAGGTTAGGGTGAAACAACTCCTTATAGTTTTTCCTGCAACAGGGAATTTACTTTAGGGGTTGTTGGAGAATGTAGTAGGGTAGATATTAAAACAAATTCTCATTAACCTTATGAACTTTAGTTATCTTCTTATGTTTCCTTATTAGATATTTTCATCAAATAATTACCAAGAAAAAAAACAATAAAGATAATGAAAACAAGAAGCAACCTCCATGCCAAGGAAAAAACTCTCCAAGGGGAAACCACAGAAATAATCTCTTCTCTTCTTATAGAATTTTCTTCAAATGAGAAAACCAATACCCAAAACCTAGACCAAGTCCTCCTCCAAGAACCAAGTCATCCCTTCAAGAATCTCTTTAAAACATGTCAAAGTTTGACTAAGTAAACAAAGGTCAAACCATTTCAAATATTCTTCACTTCAAAATTTTGTCTCTCTACTTCAGGTTTGCAACTTCAGCCCTTAATAACAACAAAAACCGTAACTTCTCTGCACATGTTATACTTCCAAGAGATCCTTCATTCAACAAGTCAAGGTTTTCCAAGTCAATGAATATCAAATTCTTCATAAACTACCCCAATAAAGGTCTCGGTCCTACAACTCCATATCTACAACTTGGCCTTCAACTTTCGGTCCTACAATTAGCCCAAAAACCCTATATTCTCACACATTTGGACATATTTAAGTTTGATTTTCAGTCTTCCTATTTTTTCTTAGTCTTTCTCCTTGACTTCTTAAACTGCTTTATTTCCTTCTCTTTTCACTATAGATCAAACTTGTTTCTTGCTTGTAGGTTGAATGCATCAAATGAGGTCAAATTTTCTTGTATTTATAGCCTTTCCATGAGGTTGAATAACCCTCCTAGGTCGAATTTTCAATAGCAAGGCTGACTTGTGCTTAGAGGCTCATAGGACTTTCTAGAATCATAATTAATATCATTTACACATTAAATATTTCCCAATAGGGTCTTATACAATTGACAAGGACTCTCTTGACTCAAGAAAAATATTTTTTTGACATGAAAAAACCTAGGAGCATGAAATGCATGCTTGACCTAGATGACCAATAAAATGAAGCATGAAACCCATGCTTAAAAATAATATTTCTCTTTCTTATTTTTCTTGTAAAATAAGATATACATAATGACATGAGTACAAAGACAATTATGAAGACCGAAACTAGTCACATTTTCCAATAGGGGAAATATCTTCCTAGAGCCATTCACACAACATCCCAATAATAAATTTTCCCTCTCTGGCCCAACCTACCAAAGTCTTCTTCGCCAAATATTTGACCTCCTCCATCTCAATGTTAACACCCAAGTTGAGGATACAAGTGATGGGGAACTTTTCAATTCACTGGACCCTATCCTTTTTAAATTTGGAGCTCAAACCTAATCAATGTTTAATCAGCGAGTGTGAAACTTCTCCACCCTCACCATCCCCAAATTGTTGTTCAAATACAATTATCCCAACAATAAGAGCACCCCCAACCCCATTAGTCAAGAACATCCTCAAAAGGCCACTTGAAGCCGTCTGGAAACCCTCCAACACCAACTCACCCTCAAAGACTAGACCAGGGGCTGAGAGATAAAAACCCCCTTTTGTAGCTGATAAAGAAGATTAATCCCCATCTTGCAAAAAAACCTAAAAAGAATCTAACTCAGGTGAATGAAAACCACTAGTTAACAACCTCAAAGAAGGGAAGTTTAAACCCCCCAGGAGTAGAGGTACCAATACATTAACCTGACCTGTCACTTCCAGTTCTAATTCATTGTAGTTTGCTTGAGAAAGTGAGTAAATTTGTGAACGCAATAGTAACCAAAAAGAAGGGGAACCAATACTGCCAAAATCCCAATAAGTAATTGAAAAATCCCTAAAGGAAAATTCCCCAATAGTTACCATGACCCCATTCAAAACCCCAGATGACCTTCCCTTGAATATGAGGGTAAAATATCCATGTGACTAGGGCTAAGAGGATAGTTAGTTAAGTCTCACTCCATGAATCCACTGAAAGACCCCCATAACTGTTGAGCCCCAAAGATGTCCTTTCCCTTCACCAAATTTCACTTCATTTCCTTTGTCCCTTATCAATTACAGGATTAAATGGTCAATAGGATTGATTAAAGTCACTTTAGGAATGTATACAATGACTGACTTGCTATATTTTCATGGTTTTGTTGTTGTGGTAATTTTTTACTAGACTCAGCTACATAATGCAGCCATTCTGTAGCTAGTCGCCTATTCCACAGCTATCTTCATTTTCTCATAGGTTACAGGTGTCACTTCAAGGAAAAACGCATATGGTTTAATTCCACAACACTCCCACATCATTTATTACTCTCTACAAAGTCTGAGAAAGAAGCTACAGGTGGTTATGCACATGGAAGAGATCAAAGCCAAGAAGCAGATTCCTACCAGGACAGGGACTCTACAGATGTCTCCAACAAAGTACGAGGCTTCCATAAGAGTTCTAATTTGATTTTGATTTAAAAAGACACTTGTTCCTGTTTCTTCTCAAGGGTAGTTATGTATTTCTTTTATAAGAATGACTTGGAAGACCGAGAGACAGCTAGCTAGATTGATGTTTTGTTGCTATATCTCAAAAGACCGTAATACTCTGTTTTTGAAATAATTTTCCTTTAATGAAAGAAGTGCCACTTTATTGCAAGATCTAAGGCAATCTTGAGAAGATTTGTATGCTAATCCGGTGGTAGAGGGCCCCTACTGCCCGAGAAGCTCTGTGCACATTGTATAGATAAGTAACTTTAGCCTTGTTGCATTCCTAGCTTAAGCAATTTTCTGAACTTTGTGTTTTATACTCACTTGCATTGGATGCTACAGCCAGTCTTATTCTTACGAATTGTTCCAAAATATCACTAACATTGAATGAGATATAACTGTAGTATTTTAGGAATTAGTTTCATTTTTCTTAACTTTACGTTTTTGTGCTCAATTACATCAATTGTTACAACTAGTCTTGTTCTTACGAATTATTCCAAAATATCACTAACACTGAATGAGACTTAGCTGTGGTGTTTTAGAGCTTAGTTGTGTTTTTTTTGAACTTTATGTTTTTATGCTCATTTACATCACATGTTACAGCCAATCTTGTTCTATGAATTGTTCCAAAATACCAAATTGTTCCAAAATACCACTAACACCGAATGATACAAAGTTGTAGTATTTCAGTGATTAGTTGCATTTTAGTTTAGTTGTAAAACTCCGGAGGTTAATGGCACTCTAGTTCAATTCTGTTCACTGTATTTCAAGTTTGAATGATTGCATTCTAGTTCAGTTTATCCATTGTATTTTTAGTTTTATTAGTCAGTTGTATTCTAGTTGTTAAGTTAGACTTGATGGCCTTCATTATTTACAAACCACTCCTGTTCTTAACTTTTACTAATACATCATCATCATAGGAACAAGAATTGGTAATGTCATTTTGAAGTCTTGACTGTTCTGCAACTTCTCATAATTTCACAAACTTCCTCTTTTCCAAAGCTATTCCAAAAGATTTATAATTCTTTAATTAGGTTTAACAGTGATATTTTGAGTTGTGGAATGGATTAATTTCAGTGTCATAGGTTAATTTAGAGTAGAATTCTTCACTAGGTTGCAGACTATCTTTTTCCAAATGTGTTCCAACAAATTTCTGGCCATGGACAAGATTTTCTCTGTGATATTGTAGATTGTTGTTTACTTAGAAGAACCTCATTACATTAAACTTATCCTTTTCTCAAATTATTCCAACATATTTCTAATGAATGAATTGGACTGAGTTCATGTTATGAGTTATTCAGTTCATGCTATGAGATATTTTTCTTGTTAAAGTATTGCATTGTCTATTCTCAAGTGTCATACATAGTTTAGAATAGGTTTTGCATTGTTTTAGTGTGACCAACAACTTCTCTTTACCAACACTTAGTTATTTTCCTCTTAGAATAAAAACACAAAATCAAAAACATTGGAAAAACACTAAACACAACGTAGTGAGAAACAGATACCTAGGCACATATAGTGCACTTCACTTCAATAGTTTACTAGCCCTGGTTGACAATTTATGACATCAATTTAGGAACACTAAGTTGAGAAGAAATTTTGGCGCCATTTATGGGGAAGTGTAACTAGGTAGCCTTGTTTCTTACCTCCCAAAAACAATGACATGCGTAGATAAAGAGACTCAAGGGGTAGATTCATAAGAAGCAGAAGCTTGATTCCTAGAACACCACTTGTTTCACCAAGACCAAGAGCCAACACACCTCCAACTCAAACCCACATTCCATCCTTTACTGATACTAGAATTCCAGAGAACTTAAGATCAGATATTCCATTAGAAAGACCTTCCACTTTATGCACTGAACCTGTCTTAGAAGAAGATCCTGAGACCCCTGATGGGGACATAAACTTTTCAACTTCCACAAAAGAATAAACTATGGCAGAAGAAGGGGGAGGAGGAGTTTTTAATGGAGAACACACACTATTTGGAGGGGGTAGAGGTAGAGGTAGAGGAGAAGGAGGTAGAGGTGCAGAAGGAGAAGGAGGCAGAGGAAGAGGTAGAAGAGAAATGGGAAGCTCTTTTGGGTTTCCTATAGTAGATGAAGAAACCAATGCAAATATGAAAAACATTTCACCCTCTGTCCTTCCAAACTTTTATGGACTCAAAAATGAAGATCCTGAAACCTTCCTATTTGAATTTGAAGTCCTATGTAGAACCTATGACTACTTACAAGATGCTCAAAAACTTAAACTATTCCCTTCAACATTGAAAGGAGCAGCATTAAAATGGTTTATGAGTTTGATCAACAGTTCTATTAGGATATGGGAAGACATGAAACAAACATTTCTAGAGAGGTATTTGGATTACTGTATGCCAGTCAACCATAAGGAGGAAGTGTTTAAAATGTTACAAAAAGAGGATGAAAATTTGGAAGATTTGTTGGAGAGGTTTAACTATAACATCAAGAGGGAAAAAATGGAAAACTTAGATCAAGACACTTTGAAAGCTCTCTTGTTGAAGAAAATTAGGGATGAATGGTTAGATATCCTTAACATGATGGGAAAAGGGGATATATCTCAGCTCACATTACTTGAAATAGCTGAATTATGTATCAACCTTTCAAGAGGGAAATATAAAACTGTAAAAGGACCAAGAGACCCTGCTCTTGCAAGGGAAAGTAAATCTGCTTCTGGGACAGTAAGTAGGGAAGATATAGGACATATGCTTGATGAATTCAAATCTGATATTTTGGGGAGTCTTAGTGAACAAATAGACACCCTTAAGTTACAAAACAAGCAGAAAACTGAATCTGATGCCTTAGCAATCTTTTGTCCCAAATGTAGAAAGAAGCATGCCTTGAGAGAGTGCCCTTTGGATGAAAAAGTAGTAGAGACCTATGTAATTTTTTCAGAAAAACATGAGACCAAGAGTTGTCCTTCACTTCCTGGTCTTAAAGTTGTCTTTCAAGAAGAAACCTCTACAAATTCCACAGAATCTCTCAATTTTGTCTCTAGAAGGCCGTGGCAAGGACCTCAAACACAAGGATTCCATGATCAGATGTATAATCAACCCCCACCAAATTGGAATTATTGGCAGCAACCTTGGCCCCAATTCCAAAATCAATCTCAAACTTGGGCGCAAGGAGCACAAAATCCCTATGGAAGATACTCTCAGTACTATCAATATCCACCATATCCACATTTTCCTCCTCAACAGAATTTTCAACAAAATCCTCAAAATCCACCACTTCCATTACCATTTCCTCAGAAAACAAATCAGTTGCCTGCCCAACCCATACCAAACCCCAACAATAAAAATCCTCAGAATACATACATGATAGAAGGCCAACAGTTTCCAAATTATTTGATTACTCCTTTAGACCCTAGTGATGTTCAACTTAGGTCTAGAAGAATACTTGAAAAGAAGAAACCTTTTGTAATCATACAAGAGCAAAAAAACTCTGAGGAAGATTCTCTACTGGTGAATAAAAGTCTTGAAGAGAACACACATTTCCAAGACCTAAACATTGAAAAATCAAAACAAAAAGAACCAATAATTTCAACTCCTATATTAGAACAGCCATCAACATCCACTTCTACACCTCCCTTTCCAGAAAGATTACAAATTGATAGAGGTGTAGAAAAACAAATTATGGTGCCTAATTATGATTTCCTAGATGAGCTGAGGAATGTTTGTATTAAGATCCCATTATTGCAAGCTATCAAGGAAATTCCAATCTTAGCAAAGACAATAAAGGAGTTGAGCATGAAGAAAACATGAAAAAGAATAAGAGAGACAAAGAAAATTCAACTGGCAGGAAAAATAGCAGATATCATGATGGGTAAGATTGCTATTCCAAAGTATCTAGACCCAGGAAATCCAATTGTTAAAATTCACATCAATGGAATTGAAATCCAAAACACACTCATTGATTTAGGAGCAGCAATCAATATTATGAGTAGACAAATCATGGATAAACTAAAACTTCCTAATCTTCTTTTTACACCCACATTATTACAATTAGCAGACAGATCTGTGATCAAACCTGATGGGGTAATAGAAGACATTCCAGTGTCCCTAGATTCTTAGGAGTATCCTGTGGATTTTATGATCCTAACTCCTAAGAATAATCTAGGAGGGCATCCTATTATATTAGGAAGACCTTGGTTAGCTACAGCTGATGCTTTCATTAGTTGTAGATCCGGTGATATGTACATCTCTGATGGTAGTTCAACCAAGAAATTTACCTTGTATCCTCCAAAAAAACAATTACAGAATTAGATGATACTCAATGGATAGAGGATGAAGAAGACTTACAGCCTCTCTTCACAATTTCAGAAATTAGTGAAGATAGCCAGATTTTGAATACCTTAGAAAACTTTGAATCCTCTTCGGAATACAGACATGAACAATTTCAAGAATAATCCAACATTGAGTTTTTATCATCAAGACAGATGTCTCTCTATTCCATAGATAAATTTGGCAGCTCTACAATTGAGATATTTCCAAGAAAAACTTTAAACATAAACAAGAACCTAGAGAAATCTCAACAAGTAGAGCTAGTCAAGATATTACAAAGGCATTCTTTTGCATATGCATGGGAGTACACTGATATGAAAGGGATAAGCCCCAAGACTTGCACTCATCACATCTACATAGAGGAAAATTGTAAACCAATTAGACAACCTCAAAGACGGATGAATCCAAATCTTAGGGAAATTGTTAAAGAAGAATTACAAAAATTGTTAAATGTCAAATTTATCTATCCCATTTCAGATAGTCAGTGGGTTTCTCCTTTGGTAATTGTGTCAAAGAAAAATGGTAAATGGAGGGTATGTATTGACTACCGAGAATTAAACAAAGCTACTCTTAAAGATCATTTTCCCCTACCTTTCATAGATCAGGTGTTAGATACATTAGCTGGAAAAAATTACTTCTCATTTTTAGATGGGTTTAGTGGTTATAACCAAATTCAAGTATCACTTGAAGATCAAGACAAAACCACATTTACCTGTCCTTGGGGTACCTATGCTTACCGAGTATTGCCATTTGGATTATGCAATGCACCTGCAACATTTCAAAGGGCGGTACTAGGAATTTTTTTAGATCTAATACATGATTATGTAGAGGTATATATGGATGATTTCACAGTTTATGGAAACACATTTGAAGAAGCTTTAGCAAACTTGGAAAAAGTTTTAAAGAGATGTAAAGAAGAAAATCTTTCACTAAGTCATGAGAAGTGTTTTATGATGTTTACTGAAGGAATTTTTTTGGGACATCACATTTCAGGGGATGGGATTAGAGTTGATGAGTCAAAAGTTGAAGTCATCTCTAACTTATCTATTCCAAGTTGTAAAAAAGATGTTAGGAGTTGTCTCTGATTTACAGGATAATATCGAAGGTTTATAGAAAACTTCACCAAGATAGCATCTCCACTTTTCAAATTACTTACCAAGGACTGTGAATTCAAGTGGAATCTTGATTGCCAGTTAGCCTTTGAAACCCTAAAAACAAAAATCTCTGAAACACCTATTTTAAGGGGACCTAACTGGAAGTTACCTTTTCATATTTCAACAGATGCCTCAGATACAGCTTTAGGAGCAGTATTGGGACAAAAAGACCTGATTCCTTATGCCATCTACTATACAAGTAAAAATTTGACTCCTTCAGAGTTAAATTATACTGTAACTAAAAAAGAGTTTTTAGCTGTTGTTCATGCCATAAACAAATTCAGACACTATATAACAGGCTATGAAACTTTTGTTCACACAGATCACTCTGCAATTAGATATCTAATGAAAAAATCAATTACTAATGGCAGAGTCATAAGATGGTTATTGCTTTTACAAGAATTCAACATTACCATTCTAGATAGGCCTAGAAAACAAAACATAGTAGTTGATTTCCTATATAGACTCCAAAACATCAAAGATAGAACTCCAGTTGAAGATCAATTCCCTGATGAATATATTTTTGCAATTTCTACTCAGACTCCTTGGTTTGCTGACATTGCTAATTATTTAGTTTCAGGGAAATTTCCTTCAATAATGAATGCAAGAGACAAAAGAAAGATAATTTATGACAGTGCAAAATATTCATGGGTTGCTAATGAGTTATATAAAACAGGTCTAGATTTTATCATTAGAAGATGTGTTCGGGAAGATGAGATGCCTGAGATCCTCAAGGCATGTCATGATGAACCTTGTGGCAGACACTTTGTTGATAAGAGGACATCTTATAAGGTCCTTCATTTAGGATACTATTGGCCATCCCTTTTTAAAGATGCTAAAGAGTATTTCAAAAGGTGTGACAGTTGCCAAAGGGTAGGGAAACCTTCTCCTTCAAGTGAAATGCCATTGCAGCCTCAGGTACATATTGAACCTTTTGAAAAATGGGCTTTAGATTTTGTAGGACCTATTAGTCCTCCATCAAGACAAAAGAAATATATATTATTTTTCACTGATTATGTTACCAAATGGGTAGAAGCCAAGCCATTAATTTCTGCTACTGAAGCATCTGTAGTTAATTTTCTTTTTGAGGATATTTTTACTCGTTTTGGTGTCCCAAGGGAAATTGTTACAGATCAAGGAGCTCAATTCACATCAAGGCTAGTGGAACAAATGATGGAGAGGTACAAAATCAGACACAAAAAATATACTCCCTATCATCCACAAGCAAATGGTCAAGTGGAATCTACCAATAAAGTCATTTAAGGAATCCTAACAAAGAATGTTCATTTACATAGAAGAGATTGGGCAGACAGGCTTCTTGAAGCCTTGTGGGCCTATAGAACTACATGGAGAAGCACAACGGGTCATACTCCCTATGAACTTGTTTATGGAAAACAAGTTTTGTTTCCCATAGAGTTTCAGATTCAAACTTTTAAAATGGCAGTTCAGCTAGGACTTGATCTAATAGAGGCACAAAAGCACAGATTGGAGCAGATTAATGAATTGGATGAGATCAGACAGGATGCAGTCCACAAAAAAAGTATAGTCCAACAACAAAGGACTAGATGGCATGATAAGTACATCAAGGAAAAGAAGTTCAAAGAAGGTGACTGGGCTCTCTTGTTTGATTCAAAGTTCAAATATTTTCAAGGTAAATTCCAAACACACTGGCTTGGGCCATATGAAATTATGAGAATTTTTGACAATGGAGCAATAAAAACCAGGACAATAGATGAAGAGACGGTCACTTTTCTTGTAAATGGTCATAGATTGAAGCTGTATCATAAGCCACTTTTAAGAGAAGAATTTGTCAAGAGATTCCAGGAAAACAGTAATGTGAAGTTAATGAAGAATAATTTTTCTTCTTCATCAACTTAGTTGAATTTTCTGAATTCAAATGAAAAAAATAAATAAATAAAGTATAAACATGAAATCTAATCACTGATTAGCATGTTTATACAGAAAATATAAAGTGAAAATCAGAATCCTTCTGACACTTTAGCTTTTCAAATTTGTTCTTTTTTGCAATTAGCTATCACAAAATCATAAGTATCACTCCATCATGTCTCCTTTCATTCATATTTCATTCACTCCATTCATCCATACTTCATTCACTCCATTTCATGGTCCATTTCATTTCCATCTCAGATTTCTAAATTTGATCTCTTTCTGCAGATTGAGTATTACAAATCATGAGTTGCAGACCACTTTTTATGGTTCATTCCACTTCACAATTGTGATTCATTTCATTCCATTACATTTCACTTCACTCCTGAGCCATTCCATCATATTTCATGATCCATTGCATACAAAATTCCATTCCATGTTTCAAAGTTCCTACAGGTACATTTTGCAGCCAGTCAGACATTCTGCAGCCAGCTAGACATTCTGCAGCCAGATATCTTGAAGGCAATTATCCAGCAACACTTGTTCAACAGAAAATTGACCCTGCACACCTATGTCAACAAGAAAAATCAAAGGAATTATGAATACTGAAGAATCAATGATTTTCAAAGGAGGACAAAGCATATGAAAACCACAAAAATTAAAGGAAAGGCAAAGGTAAAGTTGTAAAATTATTATGATGACAGAACATGAAAGTTATGGTATAGTTAAGCCATGTATGATTTAAAAGTTTTTTTAATTATTCATGTTGATCATGCCTATTAAAACCTATCATAAAAACTTTGGACAAAATCCCCTCCACTCTGCCATATCAAATCATCATTTAAAACTTAACGGTTAAGTACTGAAGTGACCTAATCAGTCATGTCACTAGGCCGAAGTATTCAGTGATGATTTTAAATTTCTCACGAAATATTTCCGCGGTATTTTCTCCCATGATGGCTCTCAAACTCATGAATTCGTGTAAATCATCCTCACTACATTTCACTCATTCTATAACCTCCTCATATCATCCTTTCGTAGCTAATTCCTACTACATAAACAGAGAAAGCACCTTTGGGGTAAAAACAACTCTTTAACAGCCATTTTCACCGTGGATAGAAGAGCAGTAAATTTAAGGTTGAGAAGAGAAGCCATGGGTCTCATAGTAAGGTCCGAACCAGTCGGAACCAAATACTTGGAGGGTTACCCACAAATTAGAGAAATGCTACAGCAGGCTAGGTGGTTACAATTTTTGGAGAAATTCAATGGTTTTCATAAAGAGGTAACTAAAACATTTGCATGGTCCTTCAATGGAGCAGAAGTCGAAATAAGAGATGTTAAATTCAATATTACAGAAGCTTTCATTGCAGAAGCAGCAGAGTTACCCAGGAAAGGAGAACGATGGTTCAAAAATAGGGAATTTCATAATGAGGCATGGAGGAAAATGCTTAAAACACCAGGTATGGATGTTTCCATTTTTAAGAAGGGCATTCCTAGCTCAGCACTGAAGAATAAATGGTGGAATATGTTGCTCATTTTGCAAAAGTTTATAACTTGTGAGGGAAGGTTTGGTACCTTATATATTTATCATATTCGGCTAATGATGCATTTCTTAGATGAAGAAATCAATTTACCCTTTTTCCTACTTCATAGTATGAAGAGAATGGCCTCTAATGTTCAAAAGAGGGTTCAATTCCTGGAAACCACTTTGTACCACCATGGCCTAGTTAAAATCCTAATTGAACATCATTTGAGAAAGGTGGGAGACAATTGGGATGAGTTTCTAGTGAGGAATCACTTTGAAGAACCCAAGGAATCTCCATCTGAAGGAAAACTTACAAGAAGAAGCAGGAGAAGGAAAATTTCCAAAGCTGTTGAAACTAAAAATGGTAAGTCCATACAAGAGGACAGTGAGGAGATAATTTCTAAGAAATTGAATGAAATTAAGAAACAGCTTAAAAAGGAGAAGATGATAAGAATGTATGCCAAGGAGAGAGGTGAAGGACCATCTCAACCAAGACGAAGCCACAGACTTAGAGGTATATTGAAGAAAACAGGGGTTAGACAAATGGGAATTATAAACATTGAGGATGAAGAGACACCAACTGCTAGATCACCTGAGTACCAGTACGAGGAGGACCTTGATGAAGGATCTCTGGAGATAGACCCAGCACAACAAAAAATTTATAATTATGTTTAGACATTAGAGAAGAGAGCCTCATAAAGTAGAGACAGAACTCCTAGCCCACCAGAATCTGCAATTGATATGCTAAGAAGAGATAAATATGAGTTAGAAGTACTCAATAGGCATATCAAGAATGAGAATGACATTTTAAGGGAGCAGGTTAAGCTGAAAAGTGATATGAATACAACTCTCTCTCTACAAATGGAAAAATTGTACAAGGCTAGTGAGAAATTGAAGAAGAAAAACAAAAAGTTGAGCAGGGCACTTATAAATTTGAGATTCAAGTTAGTCATAAAGAAGCCTAGGAGGCCATTGAATATCAGGCAAAGCAGAAGAAGGAGCCTAGATGTCCTAGCAGAAGTCTCAGAATATATGAGTTGATTGCATGAGGACATGCAAAAACTTTGGAGTGGGGGTATGTTGAGCCCCAAAGATGTCCTTTCCCTTCACCAAATTTCACTTCATTTCCTTTGTCCCTTATCAATTACAGGCTTAAATGGTCAATAGGATTGATTAAAGTCACTTTAGGAATGTATACAATGACTGACTTGCTATATTTTCATGGTTTTGTTGTTGTAGTAATTTTTGACTAGACTCAGCTATAGAATGCAACCATTCTATAGCCAGTCACCTATTCCGCAGCTATCTTCATGTTCTCACATGTTACAGGTGTCACTTCAAGGAAAAACGCATATGGTTGAATTCCACAACACTCCCACATCATTTATTGCTCTCTACAAAGTCTGAGCAAGAAGCTACAGGTGGTTATGCACGTGGAAGAGATCAAAGCCAAGAAGCAGATTCCTACCAGGACAGGGACTCTACATATGTCTCCAACAAAGTACGAGGCTTCCATAAGAGTTCTAATTTGATTTTGATTGAAAAAGACACTTGTTCCTGTTTCTTCTCAAGGGTAGTTATGTATTTCTTTTATAAGAATGACTTGGAAGACTGAGAGACAACTAGCTATATTGATGTTTTGTTGCTAGATCTCAAAAGACCGTAATACTCTGTTTTTGAAATAATTTTGCTTTAATGAAAGAAGTACCGCTTTATTGCGAGATCTAAGGCAATATTGAGAAGATTTGTATGCTAATCTGGTGGTAGAGGGCCCCTACTGCCCGAGAAGCTCTGTGCACATTGTTTAGATAAGTAACTTTAGCCTTGTTGCATTTCTAGCTTAAGCAATTTTCTGAACTTTGTGTTTTATACTCACTTGCATTGGATGCTACAACCAGTCTTATTCTTATGAATTGTTCCAAAATATCACTAACATTGAATGAGATATAACTGTAGTATTTTAGGAATTAGTTGCATTTTTCTGAACTTTACTTTTTTGTGCTCAATTACATCAATTGTTACAGCTAGTCTTGTTCTTACAAATTATTCCAAAATATCACTAACACTGAATGAGACTTAGCTGTGGTGTTTTAGAGCTTAGTTGTGTTTTTTTTTAACTTTATGTTTTTGTGCTCATTTACATCACATGTTACAGCCAGTCTTGTTCTATGAATTGTTCCAAAATACCACTAACACCGAATGAGACAGAGCTGTAGTATTTCAGTGATTAGTTGCATTTTAGTTTAGTTGTAAAACTCCGGAAGTTAACGGCACTCTAGTTCAATTCTGTTCACTGTATTTCAAGTTTGAATGATTGCATTCTAGTTCAGTTTTATCCATTGTATTTTTATTTTTATTAGTCAGTTGTATTCTAGTTGTTAAGTTAGACTTGATGGCCTTCATTATTTACAAACCACTCCTGTTCTTAATTTTTACTAATACATCATCATCATAGGAACAAGAATTGGTAATGTCATTTTGAAGTCTTGAATGTTCTGCAACTTCTCATAGTTTCACAAATTGCCTCTTTTCCAAAGCTATTGCAAAAGATTTCTAATTCTTGAATGAGGTTTAACAATGATATTTTGAGTTGTGGAATGGATTAATTTCGATGTCATAGGTTAATTTAGAGTAGAATTCTTCACTAGGTTTCATAATATATTTTTCCAAATGTGTTCCAACAAATTTCTAGCCATGGACGAGATTTTCATTGTGATATTTTAGATTGTTGTTTACTTAGAAGAACCTCATTACATTAAACTTATTCTTTTCTCAAATTATTCCAACATATTTCTAATGAATGAATTGGACTGAGTTCATGTTATGAGTTATTAAGTTCATGCTATGAGATATTTTTCTTGTTAAAGTATTGCATTTTCTGTTCTCAAGTGCCATACATAGTTTAGAATAGGTTTTGCTCTGTTTTAGTGTGACCAACAACTTCTCTTTACCAACACTTAGTTCTTTTCCTCTTAGAATAAAAACACAAAATCAAAAACATTGGAAAAACACTAAACACAACGTAGTGAGAAACAGATACCTAGGCACATATAGTGCATTTCACTTCAATAGTTTACTAGCCCTAGTTGACAATTTATGACATCAATTTAGGAACACTAAGTTGAGCATACAATAACCACGGTCAAACCGCTCGTGCACCTGAACCATGTTTTCATGTTGCAATTGTTACAAACCCTAACCCCATGTGTTCCCCTTTTGCAACCCCTTCTTTATTTCCAAACATGGGCTTGTTATTCCCAACCAACATTATAACCATCAAAAACATTTAATTTAATAATAATTTATGTAAATATATTTAATTTTATTAAAAGTTTTAAATAATATATTATAAATTAAAATTAAAATTTTATATATATATATATATATATGGTTTTTTCTCATAAATTAGGATATTGGTTTTTTGGAGATTAAACTCAACAATATATTTTTCATATATTTTTGTGTTGTTATTATATATATAACCCAAAGGTTTATCTTAGTTTGTCAAGTCCCCATCATTAAAGCACCTATGTTATTGAGAGGTTACAAGAAGTGATCGTTTCAGGTGGATCTACTAGGTACATTTATTTCGTGAATATATAAATCACTAATCTTCAGGGACCATGAACCATATAGATAATAAATAAATAAAATAAAATAAAAAATTCAATGATCACATCCAGTCGAATGGTTCTCAGTATAGTTTTGTAGCGTTGACTCAGAGAATGGGGCTGAAATTATAGCCAATCAGTCGTGGTAGAAAAATTCTCTTTATCTCCCCACAAAAGTGTCATTATTTCTACAAAACCAAGTTGTAGGATTTTTATTCCAGGCTCTTGTCTATTCAAGTTATAGTCTCATGGAATTATGTTGGAAAAGCTAGCAAGAAGTGGTGGTTTACGTCTTCTCCCCAACAACATTCATCTCTAACCATCAACAAGGGGTTGTTTTTGAACTAAGGTTATGCCTCGAAGAATTTTTTCCAAGTGTGTATCATTACAAAAAGATTCACAATTCTGGAACTCACAATCTTCCAAAAAGTCACCATGGCACCCATCATCTCAAGTTCAACTCCTGTTTCTAATTACATGTTCTTATTTTTATCCTAATCTCTTGGCGTGTCAGTTGAGTGGTTGGAATTTGGATCGATTTCATAAAGTCTAATATCTGCTTCCCCTCTAGCACCAAACAAGTTGTATTTTATGAAAATGTACAACCCTAAGGTAGGGCACATGCATAATCGATACAAGAAATACACATACACAATGGATATTTATTGGCACTTTAAGATTCCTTTTGGCAAGGTATTGTTGTATATGAACAAAACATAGAAGGATATTTTTCTCTCCTTGGATCACATGCAACAATTAATGATAGCAGTGGATCATTGGATGGGGCGTGTTAGCGTAATATTTCACTCCTTGACTACTGAAGGAGTAAGCCTTACACATCAAAGTTCATTTCAAATTTTAAAGGGGTTGTTTGAGTGGTAAGATGGCTTTATCAAAGATTTTAAAATGATTTTATCTTCTTTAAGACATTCATGAATTTGGCAAGTTGTGGCAAGTATAAATTGTGTGGGTAAAAGGTAGTATAGGGAGAAAAGTACACAAATGGAAGAAAGATGAATAGATGGTACCTATTTCAGGAAATATTCCTATCCTAAATTAGTCACACTGCTATGATTATGGACTTTAACACAAACTTTGTTTATGAAAAGAAAACAACACTAGAAAATAGATTGCGTGTATAAAGTATGCCACAAATCCTTTATGAAACCTTCATTGACATGTTCTATTACAAACATATAACTTGCATAAAACTGAAAGTAGATAATTTAATGTTAAATACTTTAACGACTTCTCACTCACACTTCACTAGTTGCTGAAATTTATATTTTAGAAGAAATTAAAAAAATAAAATATACACGCCACACATTAGATGTTCCTTGAATCACAAAATCCTCCAGCATGAAGAAATAAGGTTTTTTCTCTTATTTTCAGTCTCCAGGTAGACTAACATCCAACCCCCATCAAAATCCAATCGCTCCTCCATCTATATTCCGCCTATTTATAACTTTAGGTGCTTTTACAATGGGTCTTGTAGCAAGGCCAGAACTTCGAATACCTCTAATGACACCTTGACTAACATAAAACATATTACAAGGAGAAAAAATAGAGATCTGCTATTTTTAAGAATTTAAAACCTAACAGACCTATGATATACTTTATTACATTTAAAAAAATTTAAAAGACCCCTTATTGCTGATATACATTGAAAATATCATGTGCCTGAGGTGTCCATGACCATGACTGAATAATAAATACCCTGGCCAAGATAAGAGATCTATCTTCAAGCTTTGAGGAGGCGATGTTATATTTGATGATAGATATCAAAATATTTTACAACAAGTGCTGTCAGAAATTTTTGAAAAAACCTGTAACTTCCTCTGAAATCTTACCTATGCTTTCGAAAGTTTGCTGATACTGCCACGTATCGGGATGAAAGTGGAGGGGAGTGAAGTGAAGCACGAGAATGGAAAGTAAGCGAAAGGCATGGGAATGGAACAATAAGCGGAAGAAGCTATTAAGATCACCACACGCAATCGCAATCACAGAGTGGAGCAGAGTGAATGCATTATCAAAGTGGAATTGCAATGCGATATATCGCAATCGAAATACGGAGGGGTTGTCACAAATGGTTACCAATAGGAGATGCGATATGTGATAAGAGAAGTGACGTGGCAGGGAAATGGGTCCTAGTGTTATCAGAATCGGGGGTTTTTAGGAGCGGGAAACATAAAGTGGTAACAAAATGTTTTGTGATTTGTGATTGTTTTGAGTGACATGGCGGAAGGTGGGTCCTATCGAGGTGGTAACAAGGTGGTGATATTACGACGTGATATATCACATTATCGCATCAGGGTTTAGGATCTATCACATAAATGGTGAGTGACGTGCGAGCAATAATGCGATAATGTGATAATGCAAAATGCGATAATGCGATCTGAGATATATCGCTTATGGGTATCGCAATTGCAAGAGGGAGTGGAAAACATAAGGCGGGGACAAAGAAAGGATAAAGGTCATATTTTTTTGAAGTTTTGGATGGTTTTAATCCTAAAATAAAACTATGGAATGGAATCATGACTTAGCAAGAAACTATGCTAACATTGGCTCCACAGGGGATAGAGCTCTCCCTGCTAAGCTCTAAATTTTTTCTGTTGTTTCAGTGCCTTGTCATGCCCTTATTTCTCCAACCAACAATTCTGCTCTTTGTGATTTTGCAATGTGAGAAAGGATAAAGGTCATATTTTTTTGAAGTTTTGGATGGTTTTAATCCTAAAATAAAACTATGGAATGGACTCATGACTTAGCAAGAAACTATGCTAACATTGGCTCCACAGGGGATAGAGCTCTCCCTGCTAAGCTCTAAATTTTTTCTGTTGTTTTAGTGCCTTGTCATGCCCTTATTTATCCAACCAACAATTCTGCTCTTTAAATCAAAAAGACCAACATGCCTAGTCATTGGGTAATGGAGTCATAGGCTAGATTTCAATCTTCTGCAACTTATTTCAACATGACTTAAATATGAAATCAAACTGCAATCTAAAACTGAAAATAAATGCTCGTGTGGCGAGCTTATTCATTCTCCTAATTCTAATTAGTTGAAAACTTGCATAATCAAGTATAACTTGATTTCCAACGCAACCATAAAATCATTTGTCCAGTAAAGAGAAACTCTTGCATGCAATTGTTTGGAAATACCCACAAGGGATATAATATATGCAGCAAGAAATAGAATGGAAACCTGTACTTACTGTTATAAACTGTGTGTGTCATTTCAGCTGCTACTATATTGGAGACCCCCGCTGAAAATGAATCCATCCAATCAGGAATCGGATCATGAAACATAAGGAATGTCTAGCTGATACAAAAGACCAAGTTTTTGTTGTTTAAAATTTTCTATGTCAATAAAACTTGTTTTCTCTTGTCTTCCTTGCAACAACTCATTAACTTCATATGTTTCATTACATTTAAGGGAAACAAAACCTTCTTTAAGTTGTTGATTACTTTCTTTGACAACAAAATCTTCCACAACTTCAATGAATATTCTAATCTCATGATCGTCTTCAAACACTTTCCAATGCTTGACATTATCAAGAATGCTAGGTCTGAACCTAACTTCCACTTCATATTTCAACTTCATAGGTATTGGAATCTTGAATGAGGTTGCTGAAATAGAAAGTGATTTGGCCAAAATATTACTTTCTCTTGGAACAAAAGAAATGTT
This sequence comes from Pinus albicaulis, assembly GCA_034641835.2. NCBI lineage: Eukaryota > Viridiplantae > Streptophyta > Pinopsida > Pinales > Pinaceae > Pinus > Pinus albicaulis. The sequence continues at coordinate 954,830,535 of CM076577.1, read as the reverse complement.
AAAAGCCAGGAATGAGTCTTGTACAATGCTCTATACTGCATTATGGTAATCTTTGAGTTTGGGATGATTATTTTTACAAACATTTATGATTTTTTGAATGATAAGTTCAACATTTCCAAAAAAATATTTTTCTGAAATATTCATGTCCTTTGTTGTTCTTAAACCAATTAGTAGAGCTTCATACTCAATCATGTTGCTAGTTGCTTCAAATTCAAGTTTGAAAGAAAAATTAGAGCTCTCTTTCAAAGGATAAATGAGAACTATTCCTACACCATCCCATTCTTTAGAACATGAGCCATCAAAAAACATTTTCCATAGCTATGAACCTTCATGACTAATCTATTTTTCAGCAGGCTTCAAAATATGAAAATTTTCTACAGATAGGATAGCATCATCCATATGTAAAATACTTGAACAAACATCAGTAGTTCTAGCATCAATTAGATGATTAGTGGGGTCTTTGTTGTCACTAATGATATATGCCAGTTGAGCTTCTCTATAAAGTCTTCTTTTCTCTCCTCCAAAAACAGGGAAAATAGCATATGTGAGATTCATTTGCAATGTTCCTCCCAACCTTATAATCCATGACCTAGAAAGTAACATGCCAAATATAGGAGGAATGTCAGGTACAACGATATCCATCACCATTCCTCTCACGGGTAACTGAAAAAGGCTTACTGCAAGGTCTTTGATGAAACTAAGGCATTGAAATTTTTGGGAATCAAAGGAGTAGAGATCTCAATACTCTCTAGTTACCTCAAGACCTAGTTCATCCATGACTACCTTGGGCATTAAATTACGTGAGGCTACGAAGTCTAGTAGGCAATTATGCAAGATATTTTCATGAATATTCAGAGATAGATAGAAAGGAGGGGTAGAGTCATATCTATCTTCTACCAGTGGACCTAAGATAACGGTGGGCTTGTCATCTTGAAAGTTAAAAAAATCAGAAGCTACTTCGGTAGGTGGGGGTTGAAGAGCTTTCATAAAAGTCTTTTTGAAATCATCATTTTTCATGAGCTCTACAAGAGGAACATGAATATTTATCTTTCGAATTTCATTCTCAAAATTGAAAACAGGGGGCAGTTTGTGAGTAATTTTTACCTCAAGTGAAGGATTATTGACTACTACTAGAATTTATGGTAATTTCTGTTTTTCAACTTGTTTTTTAGCTGGAATTTTTTTTGTGTCCTTATTCTTCTTGGGTTGTGCAACAAGTTGTGGATTAGCATCAATATTCTTTGATCTGAGATTATATCTTCTTTGATGATCAGTTGCAATCATGGAATGATCAGGAACTACTTCATTATTCTGAGTATACGACATGAAATCTTCGTACTTTACTTGTGTAACATGAATCAACCCTTCTTTGTCTCCTGGACAATTTATATCAACAACCTTCTCCAACCTTTCAACTTCCTATTCATCTTCAAATATAGCATTTTGAAAATGATTAGGTTGAACTTTTTGATCATCAACCTCTCTCCTTTCTCGCTACAAAATTTGAGGAACATTAGGTCTTCTAAATTGCTACCTATTAGGCGAATCAAATGAAACATTTATGGTAGTAGCTGGTCTTGCTTACATCTTGAGCTTGGAAATCACAGTAGTCAATGACTTGACCATCTTGGTCGGCTCATTTAACTTAATATCCATGTCTGAAGTTCCTGAAGTAGAAACTTCAGATTTTTTCTTTCTTTTTTCTCTGTTAATCCCTCCTCAGAGCCTATCAGCTGCTAACACATTAGATTCTACCTTCAGTGCATTATCCTGCATTTGTGTTAGTGTTGTAGATCTTATTTCTCTCAATAATAAACAAAAATCAGGATCAAAACCACCAGCATAAGTCATTTTAGCTAAATCTTTAGTAGGATTTATTTCCATAGGTATTTTACTATACATCTTATTGAATCTCTTAGAAAAATCAGAAATTGATTCTCCTTCTTTTCTTTTTATTGCACCAAATTCAGTGATCATCTAGGGCTTCAATTCCATTGATTCTACCAGTTGTCAAAGATCTGAACCATTTTATTACATCACCCTCAAGACTTTGAACAAAAACTCTCATCCAGACATCTTCATGCTCAATACTTAGATTGTCAGCATAGGCATAAAAATCAACAAGGTGTTCTTCATATATTACTTCTCCCTCACCACTAAACTTAGGCATGTACTTGAGATAATATATTGCAGGTAATGCATTCATAGGCTGAGGTAAAACCAAAGGGGCATACCTAGAAGCAACAATTGAATCCATTTGGTTAGGGGGTGGGTTTGGACCTGCCATGGTGTGAGTTGTTGGTATTTGTGGAGCAAAAATAGGTGGATTGCGAAAAACTGATGATGAAGCACCAACTTGTGATGTAGGTACTGTTTTTTTATTGGAAAACAAGGGAGGTATAGGATTTTCTGCAAAATCAGGGGACAAAGTTCGTAGGACTTATTTAGGAACAACCTTTGAGGAAACAATAGTAGTAGAGACAAAATTTCGTTTACTCTTTTTCTTGATTTGATTTTCAGTTTTAGAAACTGGGATTCTCAAAGGGGAATATGGGTTAGCCCTGGTTCTAGTCCTTCTAGGAGCCAGAACTTCTCAATGGAGTCACCAGGTGTAAACCAGTCTAAAAAGATAGCTGGAACTATACACTGTTGAGATTCAACAAGAAATTTTTTTGGCACCCACAATCCTAGTGAAAATTAAGCACCTACACTAGGGTGGGGCCCAAAGCTATTTTTAGGTGCATGTCTATTTTCATTATCCCTTAATTTAGATGGACATTAAACTGTAATCTATTCTCAATGTGGACTTGAAAATTTAACTGAAGTGGCAAAACAGTTAGCTAAGTGAATTTCAAGTTAGAGGTTGGTTGGTGGGACATGCAAAGTGAATTTAGTTGCAACTGAGTGATTCTAGTTGTAAAAAAGTTGGAAGTGCAGTGGTGCATGAGTTTGTGGAAGTTGTAAATAGTTTAACTCAGTTAAGTGAGTTAAAATCACTCGTGCTAGTTGTAACTGAAGATACGCTAGTGAGAGATCAAGTGAATTAAATATTAATTAATTAACATGCAGTGATCTCACATTCAACTGAAGATTTACTATTATTAACTGCATGCATGTCAGATCCAGTGGAGACCCAGTTGAGTTCTAGGTGAAAGGGAAGATAAATATCAGTTGTGACATTATCCTCTTGCACACATGCAATCATGCACACATTGGATGTGCCCATGATACTTGCATAATCAAGGCAGGCATGATTGCATCAATTCAGGGATTGCACAGTGAAGGCAGGTGGTCTAGAGACAGTAAATTGGCTAAGGGATTTGCCAATTTTGTATGATAGTGTGAGACAATTAGCTGATGTATTGAGGGATCTTGTGAGAAGAGTTTTGTATGTAATTGTTTCATGATCCATGATATAATATACAATAGAATATAGTGGGGTTTTTAGCTACAAGATTTCTCAGGGAAATTATCTGTGTTGTGTGTGATTGATCTTTCTTCATGTTCATATGATTGGAGGTTATGCTTTTAATTCCGCAAATATTTGTAGAAGCGATTCAGTATTTAACTTTAGCATATTATTATATCCGGTGAATCCAAGATATACATGCATATTGTATAATTTATACATGGTATCAGAGCACAGGAAATTGCATAAGTGAAGTAGGAGTTGATTTTGTAGCTGGTGAGAATTCGAATTTGCAGAAAAACTTTCTTCGTGTTATAGTTGATTCAAGATCGAAATGGATTTCAATGGATTGCGGTTAGATTATGTACTCGAGGGCAGCTCAAACTACATTTCTTGGAAGGAAAAGATGGAGGCAGTGCTTGAAGACAATGGATTAAAGGAATTCATTGACAATGATGTTCCTAAACCCGTTGTGACAGATGCTGCCAATCTTAATGCATGGAAAAATAAAGTGGCAAAGGTGAGGAGGATCCTGTTGGAGGGAGTACGAGACCACATTGTCTCAAGCCTCCATGGTAAATCCACACCATATGAAATGTGGAAGGATTTGACGGATCTATTCGAAATAATTAGTGACCATAGGAAATTGGCACTCAAAGATAAACCTAGGAGGATCAAGATGGAAAAGGGCAACACCATTCCAAAGTATCTCACGAAATTTGTCCAATGTCGAGATGAACTAGAGAGTGTGGGAATAAGATTCATTGATGATGATTTGGTGAGTTTTTCTCTCCTTGGACTTCCTAAGAGTTGGCACAGTTATGAAGACTCTGTCAACAGACGAGAAAAATTGCCGGATTGGGAAAGACTGTGGTCGGATCTGGTGCAACAGAAGTTCAGACGAAACACTAGAGACGGCTCTTCATCAAAGCATGATGATGATGAGGATTGTGCTTTGGCTGCCAAGGCGAATAATGGGAAGGGGAAGAAATTCCATTCTAAATTCGAGTCTAAAGGCAAGAAGTAGGACATGTCGAAAGTGAAGTGTTTTCACTGACACGAACATGGGAATTTTGCTATTAACTGTCCACAGAAGAAGAAGAACAAGAAGGCTACTGGATCTACAGCTGGTGAGGCCCTTGCCTCGAAATTTGAGCTGGACTTCTCATTGATCACATAAATGGTGTCAAGTGCATTGGGATCTGTGTGGTATTTGGATAGTGGCACTTCCTTCCACATCACGGGAGATAAGGAGCTTTTCAATGACTTGGAGGAGAAAGATCTCCAGATGCATATTAAGATGGGAGATGACAGACGGTACAGTGCTACCAGGATTGGTACCATTTCCTGTCAAAGGGATTCTGATAAACCATTTCAATTAAAATATGTGATGCATGTTCCAGGTCTAAAGACTAACTTAGTCTCTGTCGCAATGTTGGAGGACAAAGGCTATGGCGTTGTTTTTAGCAATGGAAAAGATTTACTGAGACATAAAATAACGGTTCAAGCCAAGAGGATAGGGATTCGATTTAAGAATCTCTACAAGCTGGAGGTAGATGGCTACGCTGCCATGATGGAGAAGGCAGAAAAAGTGGTGAGCCATCAATTGGGCCATCTTCATCATGGAGCCTTGAAATTCATGCAACAAATATCTACTAGACTTCCAATGGGAACACTTGCTTAGTTAGATTAGTGCAAGGGTTGAACCATGGGGAAGTATTTGAAGTCCACCTTTCATGAGAAGGAGAACCATGCTTCGGGGATCCTTGAGAGAGTTCACATAGATGTGTGTGGACCATTCTGGGTTGCTTCAACAACAAAACATAAGTACTATGTAATCTTTGTTGATGAATTTTCTCGTAAATGTTGGATCTTCTTCATGCAGAAGAAAGATCAAACATTCTCTAAGTGCTGTGAGTTTAAGGCATTGGTGGAGAAAGAGTCGAGGAAGAAAGTGAAGGCTCTTAGGAGTGATAATGGTGGAGAATACATCTCTAAAAAATTCAAGAACTTCTGCAGCAAAGAAGGAATTCGAAGAGAACCCATAGCGCCTCATAACCCACAGCAAAATGGGATCACGAAGAGGAAGAAAAAAATGATCGTGGGTGTAGAACAAGTGATATTGCATGATCAGGGCCTACCAATGCACTTGTGGGCGGAAGCATGCAACACTGTTGTTTATGTGCAAAACCGTTGTCCTCATAGAGTACTTGGAATGTGTAATATTCCCAATTTAGCATGCAGCTAATTGGAATATTCATTTTTTCTTTTTTCTTTTAGATAGATGAATAATTGGGTAGGGAGACCCATAAATCTCTTTAGTAGGAATAAAATCCCTCTTAATGTGAAGAGGGATAATCATGATAGCTGGATAAAGCACCTCCATGTCTAAATAGGGGCAAAAGCATGTGCACAAGGTCAATGTTGACCAAATCAACAACGTTGGTATAGAGAGAGTGGATCATCAATGTGAAACAACGCATAGTTAATGGGAGATAGTCTCCATGAGAGTAGTGTATTTAATGAGTGGAACCAAAGGTGAGAAGGCTCACAATGCATATAAGGAAGGGAAAAGCAACCATAGAGGGCATGTTAGATGATTATTGATTTTGATCTTTTTAGATCTGGATTTGTCAAGTGACATTTCTATGCATGCTTTTGTTGTTTAGCAGGGTCTGTTGTACTGTTTAGTACAAGGGTGTTCCTGAGCGGGAATCCCATACTCATCCTTGGGGGACTTCGAGTGCCTACTCAGGAGAGATTATTGAGTTTTATAATCCACATCTAGGCTTCATGCCAAGCTTCAATCTTCAGCTACAACGTTGTTTCTGTTCAGAAATGTGTTGTGTTGCAGGGTGTTTCAGTGGAGGATTGATAGGGCCAATTTCTGAGCTATTTTTCAATGGAGGAAGCATTCCTTCCATTGGGAGGCCAGAAAGGAAGGTCCAGGAGCTGTATTGCATATTTTGGTATTATTCCAACCTATTCACACCTCCTACAGCTCATTTTCCCTGAAGGACTACGTTATTTCAGTGAGCATTTGCAGGGGAGGTTTCAGTGCCTCATTTCGGGGTGTTTGCTTTTCAGTGAAGGGATCAACCTTTCATTGAAAGGACCTATTGGAGGATATATATTCATTTAGATATAATTTTCAGCCACTTCCATCCATTTATTCAGTTGCAGATGCTATTCATCCCTAGGGTTGCATTCCGACATTTTGCATTTTTGGGCATTTTCGGAAACCCTTTCTAGGTTGTCTAGGAAAAATGTTTGGGAGCCTAGATCTTCACTCCCGACATTATTTGAGATATATAAAAGCATATATATATATATATATATCTTTCCTGTGGCATTTTATGCCCTAAAACTGCGCTGTCATGGCTCATGGAAATTTTATAGCAGTGTTTTTCATGTATTAGCATATTTTCTTATTGGAGGCTTGTTTTGTATTGCTTGAGAGACTTGATCCTCATGATCTTGTGCATATTATTTGTTTATATGTTTAATAATATGGCTGTAAATTTTTCTCATGTAATGGTGTATTGATGTATTCACTGCTATTTTCCATGTTTATGTGCTATATTGATATTTTCCCATTTGGGAATATTACAGTGGTATCAGAGCATAATCTTGGCTCAGCCTGTGAGTTTCAGCGAATATGCTATAAGAAGAAGAAGAGAAGAAGAAAATATATAAAATTATGGAAGGAATGAGTTTTTTTTCATCTCTTCTCAGATCTATGAAGAACCTCTCCAAGGAGGTCAAGCAAATGAGAGAGGAGAGATGCAATGAGACCTCTAGAGGGTTTCAAGATGAGGAAGGTCCATGCACTTCCTATCAGCAAAAGAAAGAACCGGCATTGCATAGAGCTCCAAAGAAATACACTATTCCCTTTCCTTTTGAAAAAGAATATGAAAGGCATGGAGATGGAGGAAACTTAGATCATGAGACTCTAAGTGATTATCTTGCAGAGTACAAGTCTCAATCAAGGGCTTTTAAGGAGAATCTAACTCTTCCATAGTTCATTCAGCTCAAAGAAGAGAGGAGACCTTGTAGCTATGGAATGATAAAGAAAAATAGATTTCTATTGTCTACATTTGATGGGTTATCCACATGCACAACAAGGGCTTGTGGAATGGAGTTGGATGCATTCTTCTTGCTACATCCAGTAGTAGAAAGAGAAGTTGTTGAGATTGCAGCGCTGCACCTTGAGGGTGAAGCAAAAATTTTGTGGTTCAGCCATTTGAGTCATGCAAGAGTGACTGCATATGAAGGTTTTACTCAAAGGTTGATCAAGAAGTTTGACAAGAATAAATCAGAGGAGAAGAAACCTTCACCACCACTTGTTGCAGGAGTACTTGAATCAAGAGAAGGAACACTTGCACCTTTGCAAAATAGTCTTGATCTCTTGACATTTAGAGTCCATGCGTTATTTAGGAGATGCATGAGGAGGAGGAGACTTATACCAGTGCTGGTGCAGCCATAGAGGAGTATTCATCATCATTAGTAGTTGGGAAAGTCATCAAACTCCTGGGAGGAACCCTTGTAGTAGTATAAGATGTTCCCAAGAAAAACCAAGGTATGCAAATGTTTCCACTTCATATTATTTCAACACATCTTATGGAAGGTTGTGGGGATATGCCATTGCATGTCCTAGGGTCAATATACATTGTTGATTTGGAGCAACAAACTATCATTGCACCGAGGACCCTTGATAGAATCAAGGAGGAGATATACTTTCATCTTGGTATGTCAATGTTGAGCTGCACACAACTCTTGGGGTTAGAGTGTAGATTTTTGGAGGACGAGATGAGTATTGTCCTAAACAATCCAATGCAAAACTATATTTTCAGCATTGAGCATAATCATGAGACAGAAAATGCACCAGCATGGATATCAACAACACTTTCATGAAGCAGCAATGATGAGTTGGTGGCCCAACTAGTATTGGTACATTCTGATGACCATTATACTTGTGTGACATTGAATAGGAAGATGATTGATGGAAGACATCTTATGATGGATGATATCTCTCATTATTATAATAGATCTTTCTTGATGAGCCATTCACATCTCAATGAGAATTTTTTGCCTACAACATATTTGGATCCTCATGGGGTCAACTTGGTCATTGATGAGTGATATTCATATGGAGATCTCTAGGAGATTGTACTTCAACTTCCCATGAATTACAAAGGTAGTAATATGATTTGGGAGGATGGTATTCTTCATTGGAGGGATACAAATTTTGAGCATGGAAGGAGACACCCACACTTGGATGCATGGGTGAGGATGGTGAGCAAGAGGTTGGTGAGCCACTTGAATATCTATGACACATGGCAGCAGGAGGCATGGCTGAGCTGGCTACTCTTGAAAGAGTTTGGCCATCATGTGGACCTACCAATGGACCTAAGATAACAGTGGGCTTGTCATCTTGAAGGTTAACAAAATCAGAAGCTACTTCGGTAGGTGGGGGTTGAAGAGCTTTCATAAAAGTCTTTTTGAAATCATCATTTTTCATGAGCTCTACAAGAGGAACATGAATATTTATCTTTTGAATTTCATTCTCAAAATTGAAAACAAGGGGTAGTTTGTGAGAAATTTTTACCTCAAGTGAAGGATTATTGACTGCTACTGGAATTTACGGTAATTCTGTTTTTCAGCTGGAATTTTTTCTGTGTCCTTATTCTTCTTGGGTTGTGCAACAGGCCATGTATTATCATCAATCTTCTTTGATCTGAGATTATATCTTCTTTGATGATCAGCTGTAATCATGGAATGATCAAGAACTACAATATTCTGAGTATATGACATGAAATCTTAATAATTTGCTTGTGTAACATGAATCAACCCTTCTTTGTCTCTCGGAAAATTTATATCAGCAACCTTCTCCAACCTTTCAGCTTCCTCTTCATCTTCAAATATATCATTTTGAAAAGGAGGTTGAATTTTTTTATCATCAACCTCTCTCCTTTCTCTCTACAAAATTTGAGGAACATGAGGTCTTCTAAATTGATACCTATTAGGCAGATCAAATGAAACATTTCTGGTATTAGTTGGTCTTGCTTCCATCTTGAGCTTGGACATCTCAGTAGTCAATGAATTGACCATATTGCTCAGATCATCTAACTTAGGATCAATGTTTGAAGTTCCTGAAGCAGAAACTTCAACTTTTTGCTTTCTTTTTTCTCTGTCAATCCCTCCTTAGAGCCTATCAGCTACTAACACATTAGATTCTACCTTCAGTGCATTATCTTGCATTTGTGTTAGTGTTGTAGATCCTATTTCTCTTAATAATAATAAACAAATAAGGATCAAAGCCACCAACATAAGTGATTTTAGCTAAAGTTTCAGTAGGCTTGATTTCCGTAGGTATTTTACTATACATCTTATTGAATCTCTTAGAAAAATCAGAAATTGATTCTCCTTATTTTCTTTTTATTGCATCAAATTCAATGATATAATACAAAAAATCTTTCTTATCACCCCATTTCCTTAAAAATGTATCATCTGGGGTTTCAATTCCATTGATGCTACCAACTGTCAAAGATCTGAACCATTTTCTTACATCACCCTCAAGACTTTGAACAAAAACTCTCATCCATACATCTTCATGCTCAATACTCAGATTGTCAGCATAGGCATAAAAATCAACAAGGTGTTCTTCAGCTATTACTTCTCCCTCACCACTAAACTTAGGCATGTACTTGAGATAATATATTGCAGGTAATGCATTCATAGGATGAGGTAAAACTAAAGGGGCATACATAGAAGAAACAATTGAATCCATTCGGTTAGGGGGTTGGTTTGGACCTGCCATGGTGTGAGTCGTTGGGATTTGTGGAGCAAAAATAGGTGGATAGTGAACAACTGATGATGATGCACCAACTTGTGATGTAGGTACTATTTTTTTATTGGAAAACAAGGGAGGTATAGGATTTTCTACAAAATCAAGGGATAAAGTTCGTAGAACTTCTTTAGGAACAACCTTTGAGGAAACAATAGTCGTAGAGACAAACTTTTGTTTACTATTTTTATTGATTAGATTTTCAGGGTCAGAAACTGGGATTCTCAAAGGGGAATATGGGTTAGCCCTGGTTCTAGTCCTTCTAGGAGCCAAAACTTCTCAATGGAGTCACCAGGTGTAAACCAGTCTAAAAATACAGCTGGAACTGTACACTATTGAGATTCAACAAGAAATTTTTTTGGCACCCATGATCCTAGTGAAAATTTAGCACCTACACTAGGGTGGGGCCCACTCTCTATTTTTAGGTGCATGCCTATTTTTATTATCCATTAATTTAGATGGACATTAAACTGTAATCTATTCTCAATGTGGACTTGAAAATAGTTAACTGAAGTGGCAAAACATAACTAAGTGAATTTCGAGTTAGAGGTTGGTTGGTGGGACATGCAAAGTGACTTTAGTTGTAACTGAGTGATTCTGGTTGTAACATATTTGGAAGTGCAGTGGTGCATGAGTTTGTGGAAGTTGTAAATTGTTTAATTTAGTTAAGTGAGTTAAAATCACTCGTGCTAGTTGTAACTAAAGATACACTAGTGAGAGATCAAGTGAATTAAATATTAATTAATTAACATGCAGTGATCTCACATGCAACTGAAGATTTACTATTATTAATTGCATACATGTTAGATCTAGTGGAGACCCAATTGAGTTCTAGGTGAAAGGGAAGATAACTATTAGTTGTGACATTATCCTCTTGCACACATGAGAGCATGCACACATTGGATGTGCCCATGATACTTGCACAATCAAGGCAGGTAGGATTGCATCAATTCAGGGATTGCATTCAGTAGGGATTGCACAGTGAAGGTAGGTTGTCTGGAGATAGTAAATTGGTAAGGGATTTGCCAATTTTTGGATGATAGTGTCAGACAATTACTTGATGTACTGAGGGTTCTTTTCAGAAGAGTTTTGTATGTAGTTGTTTCATGATCCATTATATAATATATAATAGAAGATAGTGGGGTTTTTAGTTATAAGCTTTCCCAGGGAAACTATATGTGTTGAGTGTGATTGATCTTTCTTCATGTTCATGTGATTGGAGATTATGTTTTTAATTCCACAAATATTTGTAGAAGCGATTCAGTATTTAACTTTAGCATATTGTTATATCTGGTGAATCCAAGATATACATGCATATTGTATAATATCTACATGGTATTAGAGCACAGGAAATTTCATAAGTGAAGCAGGAGTTGAGTTTGTAGCTGGTGAGAATTCAAATTTGCAAAAAGAATTTCTTGGTGTTATAGCTTATTCAAGATCGAAATGGCTTTCAATGGATTGTGGCTAGATTATGCACTCGAGCGCAACTCAAACTACAATGCTTGGAAGGACAGGATGGAGGCAGTGCTCGAAGACAATGGCTTAAAGGAATTCATTGACAATGATGTTCCTAAACCCACTGTGACAGATGTTGCCAATCTTGATGCATGGAAAAAAAAGTGGCAAAGGCGAGGAAGATCCTGTTGGAGGGAGTACGAGACCACATTGTCTCAATCCTCCATGGGAAAGCCACACCATATGAAATGTGGAAGGCTTTGACGGATCTATTCGAAAGCAGTAGCGACCATAGGAAATTGGTCCTCAAAGATAAACTCAGGAAGATCAAGATGGAAAAGGGCGACACCATTCCAAAGTATCTCACGAAGTTTTCCAATGTCGGGATGAACTAGGGAGTGTGGGAATAAGATTCTTTGATGATTATTTGGTGAGTTTGGCTCTCTTAGGAATTCCTAAGAGTTGGCATAGTTATGAAGAATCTGTCAACGGACGGGAAAAATTCCCAGATTGGGAATGACTATGGTCGGATCTGGTGTAGGAGGAGTTCAGATAGAACACCAGAGATGGCTCTTCATCAAAGCATGATGATATTGAGGATTGTGCCTTGGCTGCCAAGGAAAATAATGGGAAGGGGAAGAAATTCCATTCTAATCTGAGTCTAAAGGCAAGAAGTAGGACATGTCAAAAGTGAAGTGTTTTCACTGACACGAACATGGGAATTTTGCTATTAACTATCCACGAAAGAAGAAGAACAAGAAGGCTACTGGATCTACAGCTGGTGAGGCCCTTGCCTCAAAATTTGAGATGGACTTCTCATTGATCACATAAATGGTGTCAAGTGGATTGGGATCTGTGTGGTATTTGGATAGTGGCACTTCCTTCCACATGACGGGAGATAAGAAGCTTTTCAGTGACTTGGAGGAGAAAGATCTCCAGATGCATATTTATATGGGAGACGACAGATGGCACAGTGCTACTGGGATTGGTACCATTTCCTGTCAAAGGGATTTAGGTAAACCATTTCAATTAAAATATGTGATGCGTGTTCCTGGTCTAAAGAAAAACTTAGTCTCGGTCGCAATGTTGGAGGACAGAGGCTATGACGTTGTTTTTAGTGATGGAAAAGATTTACTGAGACATAAAAATACGGGTCAAGCCAAGAGGATAGGGATTCGATTTAAGAATATCTACAAGTTGGAGGTAGATGGTTGCGCTGCCATGATGGGAAAGGCAGAAAAAGTGGTGAGCCGACAATTGGGCCATCTTCATCATGGAGCCTTGAAATTCATGCAGAAAATATCTACTGGATTTCCAACGGGAACACTTGCTCAGTTAGATCAGTGCAAGGGTTGAACCATGAGGAAGTATGTGAAGTGCACCTTTCATGAGAAGGAGAACCGTGCTTTGAGGATCCTTGAGAGAGTTCACATAGATGTATGTGGGCCGTTCTCGGTTGCTTCAACAATAAAACATAAGTACTACGTAATCTTTGTTAATGGCTTTTATCATAAATGTTAGATCTTCTTCATGCAGAAGAAATATCAAAAATTCTCTAAGTGTTGTGAGTTTAAGGCATTGGTGGAGAAAGAGTCGGGGAAGCAAGTTAAGGCTATTAGGAGTGATAATAGTGGAGAATACATCTCTAACAAATTGAAGAACTTCTGCATCAAAGAAGGAATTCGAAGAGAACTCATAGCGCCTCATAACCCACAACAAAATGGATCGTGAAGAGGAAGAACAGAATGATCGTGGGTGTAGCACAAGCGATGTTGCATGATCAGGGCCTACCAATGCACTTGTGGGCGGAAGCATGAAACACTGCGGTTTATGTGCAAAACTGTTGTCCTCATAGAGTACTTGGCATGTGTAATATTCCTAATTTAGCATGCAGCTAATTGGAATATTCATTTTTTCTTTTTTCTTTTAGATAGATGAATAAGTGGGTAGGGAGACCCATAAATCTCTTTAGTAGGAATAAAATCCCCCTTAATGTGAAAAGGGATAATCATGATAGCTAGATAAAGCACCTCCATGTGTGAATTGGGGAAAAAGCATGTGCACAAGGTCAATGTTGACCAAATCAACAACATTGGTATAGAGAGAGTGGATCATCAATGTGAAACAACACAGGGTTAATGGGAGATAGTCTCCATGAGAGTAGTGTATTTAATGAGTGGGACCCAATGTGAGAAGGTTCACAATGCATATAATGAAGGGCAAGACAGCCATAAAGGGCATGTTAGATGATTATTGATTTTGATCTTTTTAGATCTGGATTTTTCAAGTGACATTTCTATGCATGCTTTTGTTGTTTAGCAGGGTCTGTTGTATTGTTTAGTACAAGGGTGTTCCCAAGCAGGAATCCCACACTCATCCTCGAGGGAATTCAAGTGCCTACTAAGGAGAGATTATTGAGCTATATAGTACACATCTAGGCTTCAGTTCAAGCTTCATTCTTCAGCTACAACACAGTTTCTGTTTAGAGTTGTGTTGTGTTGCAGGGTGTTGCAGTGGAGGATTGATAGGGCCAATTTCTGAGCTAGTTTTCAATGGAGGAAGCATTCCTTCCATTGGGAGGCTAGAAAGGAAGGTACAAGAGCTGTATTGCATATTTTGGCATTAGGCCAACATATTCCCACCTCCTACAATTCATTTTTCCCCCAAGGACTGCGTTATATCAGTGAGCATTTGCAAGGGAGGCTTCAGTGCTTCATTTGGGGGTGTTTTATTTTCAGTGAAGGGATCAACCTTTCATTGAAAGGATCTATTGGAGGATATATATTTATTTAGATATCATTTTCAGCCACATCCATCCATTTATTCATTTGTAGCTGCTATTCAGTCTTAGGGCTACATTCCGACATTTTTCATTTTTGCGCATTTTCGGAAACCCTTTCTAGGTTGTCTAGGAAAAGTGCTAGGGAGCCTAGATATTCACTCCCAGCATTATTTGAGCTATATAAAATAATACATATATTTTTATATCTTTCCTGTAGCAGTTTATGCCCTAAAACTGCGCTGTCATGGCTCATGGAAATTTTATAGCAATGGTTTTCATGTATTAGCATATTTTCTTATTGGAGGCTTGTTTTGTATTGCTTGAGAGACTTGATCCTCATGATCTTGTGCATATTATTTTTTGATATGTTTAATAATATGGCTATAAATTTGTCTCATGTAATGGTGTATTGATTTATTCACTACTATTTTCCATGTTTATGTGCTATTTTGTTGATTTTCCCATTTGGGAATATTACAGTGGTATTAGAGCATAATCTTGGCTCAGCCTGTGAGTTTCAGCCAATATGATATAAGAAGAAGAAGAGAAGAAGAAAATATATAAAATGATGGAAGGAATGAGTTTTGTCTCATATTTTTCTATATATATGAATAACCTCTCTAAGGAAGTCAAGCAGATGAGAGAGGAGAGATGCAATGAGACCTCTATAGGGTTTCAAGATGAGGAAGCTCCATGCACTTCCTATCAGCAGAAGAAAGAACTGGCATTGCATAGACCACCAAAGAAATACACTATGCCCTTTCCTTTTGAAAAAGAAGATGAAAGGCATGGAGATGTAGGAAACTTAGATCATGAGGTTCTAAGTGATTATCTTGTAGAGTACAAGTCTCAATCAAGGGCTTTTAAGGAGAATCTATCTCTCCCATAGTTCATTCAGCTCAAAGAAGAGAGGAGACCTTGCAGCTATGGAAGGATAAAGCAGAATAGATTTCTATTGTCTACATTTGATGGGTTATCCACATGCACAACAAGGGCTTGGGGAATGGATTTGGATGCATTCTTCCTGCTACATCCAGTAGTAGAAAGAGAAGTTGTTGAGATTGCAATGCTACACCTTGAGGGTGAAGCAAACATTTGGTGGTTCAGCCATTTGAGTCATACAAGAGTGACTGCATATGTATATTTTACTCAAAGGCTGATCAAGAAGTTTGAAAAGAATAAATCAGAGGAGAAACACCCTTCACCACCACTTTCTTTAGGAGTACTTGCATTAGGAGAAGGAACACTTGCACCTTTGCAAAATAGTCTTGATCTCTTGACATTTAGAGTCCCATGCATTATTCAGGAGATGCATGAGGAGGAGGAGACTTATACCAGCGCTGGTGCAGCCATAGAGGAGTAGTCATCATCATTATTAGTTGGGAAATTCATCACACTGGTGGAAGGAACCCTTGTAGTAGTAAAAGATGTTCCCAAGAAAAACCAAGGTATGCAAATATTTCCACTTCATATTATTTCAGCACATCTTATCGAAGGTTGTGGTGATATGCCATTGCTTGACCTAGGGTCAATATACATTTTTGATTTGGAGCATAAAACTATCACTGCGCTGAGGGAGGAGATATACTTTCATCCTAGTATGTCAATGTTGAGCTGCACACAAATCTTGGGGTTGGAATGTAGATTTTTGGAGGATAGGATGAGTATTGTCCTAAACAATCCAATGCAGAACTATATGTTCAGCATTGAGCATAATCATGAGATAGCAAATGCACCAGAATGGAGATCAACAATGCTATCATGGAGCAGCAATGATGAGTTGGGGCCCAACTAGTATTGGGACATTATGATGACCATTATACTTGTGTGACATTGGATATAAATATGATTGATGGAAGATATCTTATGATGGATGATATCTCTCATTATTATAATAGATATTTCTTGATGAGCCCTTCACAACTCAATGAGAAGTTGTTGCCTACAACATATTTGGATCCTCATGGGGTCAACTTGGTCATTGATGAGTGATCTTCATATGGAGATCTCCAGGAGATTGTACTTCAACTTCCCATGAAGTACAAAGGTAGCAATCTGATTTGGAAGGATGGTATTCTTCATTGGAGGGATACAAATTTTGAGCATGGAAGGAGACACCCACACTTGGATGGATGGGTGAGGATGGTGAGCAAGAGGTTGGTGAGCCACTTGTAGATCTATGACACAGGGCAACAGGAGGCATGGCTACACTGACTACTCTTGAAAGAGTTTGGACATCATGTGACATATCTTATTTCTAGAGGTATGTTATGGTTTTAGGCATTGCATGGCCCCCATATGATATGGAAGCAAAAGATTTGGTTGTATGGGGCATTCTACAAGTCAATATTTATGATGTTACTACATGACTTGTATGATGAAGAGATGAGGAGGCAATACGAGTTGTTGTTGCTTTGGATACTCTTGGGAGAGTATGGGATGATTTCTCCCATACTTTTAATGATTTTGCAGGAGTAGATGGTGGATTAATCATGGTGCAAAGGGGCTATGCCTTATCTTTGGAGAATCAGGAGGTACTTCCACTTTGGAAGGAATCTCCCATATATAGTAGCATTATGGTAGATTACTTTGGCATTTGTCATGTCAAAGAATGGATCTATGAGATGACAAGAGCCTTATTGCGAAGGCCAACAACGCTCTCACTTGGGAGCTTGGGTTTGTTGATGGAGTGTTCCCAGGATCACTTCACATATGATGCACTTGATGGACAAGTAAGAGATGAGAGTGATGGAGTAGTGGATGGAGACATATATTACCATGATATTATCTTCTTGACTTGGATCTCCAAGCATAATATGAAGGCATTTCATGCAACACATGGTTCATTCCTTTCGATTCACAAGGGTCTCATGGGGACATATCAGACCACTATGGAGAGATCATCCATGGACCTCATTATCAGCTTACTCTCAGAACATGGTAAGAGTTGTATTTTTACACTTATTGATCATATAACACAATATTTGCATTCTCTTGACATTTATATAGAATTCATTTCTCCACAAGAGGGAAAGATTCTATTTGGCCTTCATGGTCTTTGCAAGACCAACATCAGTGATGGAGATAGTGTTGTGAAACCAGCTCCAAAAATAGAAGAAAAGAGATATCAACGCCTTAGAAATAGCCACTTCGAGGGGGCAACCTCCAATACATTACATAAATGAACAATTCTTGGATGATACAAATGAAAAAACCTCCTATCTATATATAGGAGTCCATGGAGCCACAATGTAATCCTAGTGGGGCCACAATGTAATTGTAGCCGACCTAAAAATAATAATGTAAGGGCGCAATAATAACAATATGGGGGTTACAGGGGTACAACAATAACAATAATGGGGTTACACTAACAACAATAAGGGACTATACTAGTAATATAGGGACTTAACATGCCCCTCTCCTTCAAACAAGTGTTGTCCTCAACGCTTGATTATTTCTTGATGCATATGTATAAATTCTCATCCTCCCATGTGGAAAATTCTATAGGAAAGTGCTTCCACTTGCTGAGATAATTTGAAATTGATCGTACTTGTCGAGTTATTGTTTTTTTGACTGCTTCATAACTGCTTTCGATGTGATGTTGATATTCCTTTTGTTTCATTTGATTCTGCA
This sequence comes from Pinus albicaulis, assembly GCA_034641835.2. Taxonomy (NCBI): domain Eukaryota; kingdom Viridiplantae; phylum Streptophyta; class Pinopsida; order Pinales; family Pinaceae; genus Pinus; species Pinus albicaulis. Next base: position 954,812,406 of record CM076577.1, on the reverse strand, counting down.
CCAAAGTTAGGTTATCCTTTGAGAATTGAACTTGTTGTTGATTCTCGATGTGATCTTCCACTACTTTATCATCCATTTTAGATTTCATTTGATCATTCAAAACATCCAAATTAGCCTCCATTTATGCTTTTAAACCATATATGTCATCTTCGATTGCTCTTCGTAAGATTGAAATTTGTTGCACCTTGTACCATAATTTTGATATCTCATACTGCAATTCTTCCTCTTCATGTTTCATAGTATAGGTTTCTGAAGGCTTAATGGGTATGGAATTAATTTTTGGAGGCATTATAGAACCCAATATTGATAAAAATTCTTCAATATGCCCTTGGAATCACTTCAAACTTCTTTTTCAAACAAACATTATACAATTTTTAAAAAACAAATACACACATTTTTCTTGCTTTTGAGGAGCTCGATATTGAAATTGAATTATCTCTATAATTTTGGATCCTCAATATTTGAAATTTGGCCCTATAGTAGCCCTCTGAAGCTTCTCTCAAATGCCATAGGTCTGACCTGATTTGAATTCTTCAAGGTAAATTTATGTCCAATCTCCCATAATTCCCCAATTATGGACTAGTTCCATAGAGCGAACTTTTACGACTTTCCACGTGTCACTATTTCCTCCTTTGGCTCTAAAATTGATAGAAAGGAAACTAAAATCTGTTTACTTGCTGCCACTTTTTATAGCATTTCAATCCGATGCTCAGAGAGAGAGTTATGAATATTTTCCCATGATCACCTCTTTGAGATGAAATTCAGGAGCCTGAAAAGGCCCTAACTTCCATAGACCATATCTCTGAAACTATTGCGAACCAAGCTCTAAAATTTTGCGATGATGTTCCTCAGGAATTTGGCTTCACGCTCTAAAATTTTTAGCTTCTGAACCTTCGTAGAAAAAACATTATAGCGAAAATTCCATGATGACCTATTTAGGTTAAATTCAGGAGCCTGCAAAGAGCCCTAACTTCCATAGATCATATCTTCGAAACTGTTGCGAAAAAAACTCTAAAATTTTGTGACTATGTTCCTCAATATTTCAGCTTCGCACTCTACAAATTTCAGCTTCTGAACCTTCGTAGAAAAAAGTTATAGCAAAAATTCCACGATGACCTGTTAGGAGTAGCGAAACCCTAGAATCCAAAGCTCTGATACCAAATGTTGTGAAACCAGCTCCAAAAATAGAAGAAAAGAGATATCAATGCCTTAGAAATAGCCACTTTGAGGGGGCAACCTCCAATACATTACATAAACGAATAATTCTTGGATGATACAAATGACAAAACCTCCTATCTATATATAGGAGTCCATGGGGCCACAATCTAATCCTAGCCGACCTAAAAATAATAATGTAAGGGCACAATAATAACAATATGGGGGTTACAGGGGTACAACAATAACAATAAGGGGGTTACGCTAACAACAATAAGGGACTATACTAGTAATATATGGACTTAACAAATAGCCATCTCTTCTATGGATTTGGGAAAGTGTTGTACTATTTCTTATATGCTCAGTTGATACACAATGCCATTTACTATTTACTAGTAGATGAGATGACATGCACAACTAGAAAATTGTTGGGAGACAACTTGCCATATTATGTTCTGAAACAATAGTTAGCAAAACTACGCTGGGACCACTTGGGAAACTATTGGTACCTTCCAGCACTACATGAAACCATCAATACCTTTCTCATTTGGATGCCATATTTTGATGGTGTACTATTCATCATTTATGGGATGGTTTGGGAAAGCATGATTTATGACACTAGAGAGAGGATCTTTGAGGATCCAGTTTTCTTCTTGCCTCTTGAAGGAAATATTATTGCAACCCAAAATCAACAGCCACTCTACACTTATCATAAGTGGATAGAGATACAGTGTGGGATAGACAATTTGGTCTATCAAGTTTAGATATGCAACCCACCTACATTGCAGGAGCCAAAGGTGGAGGAGTTTTTCCATGAGTTACCATTTTTGAGGGTGACTCATTTTGTATGGATGATAGCTTGGGGATGGGAGCTTCACATGGGAATGATAGTTCCCAATATATTTCATATTCCATGCATAAAAAAGGCATCTAGACAACATATAGTTTCCTCCATGGATATCCCACTACTTCATGATGAGAGCCATTTGGATTTGTCACCAAAGGCTAGCTTATACACTTGGGAGGAGAAACTTGGAGACATATTGATGAGAAGGCATCTTCTTCTTTGGATAAGCTTATCTTATGAGGATGCTACAAGAGGAGGAGAGGAGGCTCTTCAATTTTATCCTTGCAGTTGCTTGAGGACAAGCAACATTTGGGAGGGGAGGACTGTAATATTCCTAATTCAGCATGCAACTAATTGGAATATTCATTTTTTCTTTTGTCTTTTAGATAGATGAATAAGTGGGTAGGGAGACCCATAAATCTCTTTATTAGGAATAATATGCATCTTAATGTGAAAATGGATCATCATGATAGTTGGATAAAGAACCTCAATGTGTGAACAAGGGCAAAAGCATGTGGACAAGGTCAATGTTGACCAAATCAACAATGTTGGTATACAAAGAGTGGATCATCAATGTGAAACAATGCAGAGTTAATGGGAGATAGTCTCCATGAGAGTAGTGTCTTTAATGAGTGGGACCCAAGGTGACAAAGCTCACAATGCATATAAGGAAGGGCAAGGCAGCCATAGAGGGCATGTTAGATGATTATTTATTTTGATCTTTTTAGATCTAGATTTGTCAAGTGAAATTTCTATGCATGCTTTTGTTGTTTAGCAGGGTCTGTTGTACTGTTTAGTACAAGGGTGTTCCTAAGCGGGAATCCCACACTCATCCTCGGGGGACTTCAAGTGCCTATTCAGGATATATTATTGATTTTTGTAGTCCACATCCAGGCTTCAGGCCAAGCTTCAGTATTCAGCTGCAGTGCAGTTTCTATTCAAAGTTGTGTTGTGTTGCAGGGTGTTGCAGTGGAGGATTGATAGGGCCAATTTATGAGCTAGTTTTCAGTGGAGGAAGCATTCCTTCCATTGGGAGGCTAGTAAAGAAGGTACAAGAGCTTTATTTCATATTTTTGCATCAAGCCAACCTATTTCCACCTCCTACAACACAATTTCCCTCAAGGAATACATTATTTCAGTGAGCGTTTGCATGGGAGGTTTAAGTGCCTCATTTGGGGGTGTTTTTTTTTAGTGAAGGGATCAACCTTTCATTGAAAGGATATATTGGAGGATATATATTAATTTAGATATCATTTTTAGCCACCTCCATCCAGTTATTTAGTTGCAGCTACTATTTATCCCTAGGGCTGCATTCCGACATTTTGCATTTTTGGGCATCTCCGGAAACCCTTTCTGAGTTGTCCAAGAAAAGTGTTTGGGAGCCTAGATATTCAATCTTGGCATTATTTGATCTATATAACAACAGATATATATTGTTATATATTTCCTGTAGCAGTTTATGCCCTAAAACTACGTTGTCATGTCTCATGGAAATTGTATAGCAGTGTTTTTCATGTATTAGCATATTTTCTTATTGGAGGCTTGTTTTGTATTGCTTGAGAGACCTGATCCTCAAGATATTGTGCCTATTATTTGTTGATATGTTTAATAATATGGTTGTATATTTGTCTCATGTAATGGTCTATTGATGTCTTCACTGCTATTTTCCATGTTTATGTGCTATATTTCTGGTTTTCCCATTTGGGAATATTACATCATGAGTACTCCTGAAGAGGCTTTCACTGGTAAGAAACCTGATGTTTCACACTTTAAGATTTTGGAGCATCTGTTTATGTGCATGTGACCAAGAACGCCAGGAAGAAGTTGGAACTGAATGCTGAAGTTGGGATTTTTTTGGGGTACATAGAAACACCCCATAATTATCGTGTGTATTTTCCAAACACAAAATGACTGTTGTGCGACAATATATAAAATTTGATGAGGGGAAAGCCATGCGTTTGTCACTTGAGAGGGAGTTTTTCTTGCATGTAGAGCAGGAATTGTTGGTTCCCAAAGACGAGTCTCAAGATTTGGATCAGGGACAAGAGGAGGTTCATGGAGTGGAGGATTCCACTCATGCAGAGCCATCCATCAGAAATGGCAGAAGGTGCACCACAGAAGCTGATAGGCTGAGACTTGATGTTGCACAGAATGTAGGAGCCCCTACTTCACAGTGCAGACAAAGATAGTCTCCTATCGATTTACTGGATAGATGGCTCTTGTGAGAAAATGTATTGTGAATAAACCATATTCCTTTCAGGAAGCAGTCCAAAAACCTACTTGGGTTGATGCAATGTTGGAGGAGTATGAGTCCATTGTCAAAAATATTGCATGGGAAATTGTCCCAAGACCGGTTGATAAATCAGTGGTAGGTTCGAGATGGATCTACAAGGTAAAGCAAGTTGCTGATGGGAGTGTGGAGAAATACAAGGCCATATTTGTGTCCTAGGGATTCTCAGAGATCGAGGGGATAGATTATGATGATACCTTTGCACTTATTGCAAGGTAATCTTCCATAAGATCCATCCTTGCACTCTCAGCGCAGATGGGCTAGTGCATTCATCAGATGGATGTGAAAACTATGTTTCTCAATGGGATCATTGAGGAATAAGTGTACATAGAGCAGCCTGAAGGTTTTGAAATCATCAATAGTGAGTCGCATGTGTGCAGGCTCAAAAGAGCGTTATATGGGTTGAAGCAAGCACCCAGTGCTTGGTACACTTGGATAGACAACTATTTCACCAGACTGGGCTTCACCAAATGTGAAGCAGATGCAAACCTGTACCAAATTGTGGTGGAGGGTAAGCTTTTAATCATTGTTATTTATGTTTATGATTTAATATTGACTGGTGATGAGCAGCTGATACACTCATGCAAGGAGGATCTTGAAAGGGAGTTTGAAATGAAGGATATGGGCCCCCTTCATTATTTCCTTGGATTGGAAATATGGCAGCGGGATGGTGAAATTTTTGTGTATCAAGGCAAGTATGGAAAAGAGATACTGGGTAATTTTAACATGGAGAGATGAAAACCCATGGAAAATCCTCTTCCAGGAAACTAGAGGAAAGAGGATGCTACTTTTGGAGAGGTAGTGGATGCTACTGTCTATTGACAGTTAGTGGGTTCGCTAATGTATCTAGTGAACACAAGACCAACCATTTTATACGCAGATAACCAGATGAGTCAAGCTATGGTTGAGCCTACCAAGCTCTATTGGAAGGCAGGGAAGCGTGTCCTGAGATACCTGAGGGGAACATCAGAGTATGGTCTATGGTACAGACAGACGAATGGAGTGAAGTTGCATGGCTTCACAGATGCAAATTGGGTTGGTAGTCCATCGGAGAGAAAGAGCACATCAACGGGGATCTTTAGCATTGGGTCAACAATAGTTTCCTGGTACAGCAGGAAGTAACGATATGTGGAACTCAATTCAGTGGAAGGGGAATAGATGGCAACAATTCAAGCTACATGTGAGGCTATCTAGATGAGAAAGATATTGGTTGGTTTGTTTGGTTCACAGATGGATCTAGCAGTGATTCATTGTGATAATTAGAGTTGCATTAAACTCTCGATTAATCCTATGTTTCATGATAGGTCCAAGCATATAGATATTCGGTAACACCATCTCATATATTGTGTGCAGAGAAGAATCATGGTGTTACCCACGGAAGATCAGGATGTAGATATTCTGACGAAGGAGCTAACCAGGAGAAAATTCGAATACCATAGCGGCCGGATCGGGTGAAGGATAATCCCTTTATTTTTGAGAGGGAGTGTTGAGATTCAACAAGAATTTTTTTTGGCACCAATGATCCTAGTTAAAATTAAGCACCTACACTAGGGTGGGGCCCACAGGCTATTTTTAGGTGCATGTCTATTTTTATTATCCCTTAATTTAGATGGACATTAAATTGTAATCTATTCTCAATGTGGACTTGAAAATAGTTAACTAAATTGGAAAATCAGTTAGCTAAGTGAATTTCGAGTTAGAGGTTGGTTGGTGGGACATGCAAAGTGAATTTAGTTGTAACTGAGTGATGCTAGTTGTAACAGAGTTGGAAGTGTAGTGGTGCGTGAGTTTGTGCAAGCTATAAATATCTTAACTCAGTTAAGTGATTTAAACTCACATGTGCTAGTTTTAACTGAAGATACACTAGTGAGAGATCAAGTGAATTAAATATTAATTAATTCTCATGCAGTGATCTCACATGCAACTGAAGATTTACTATTATTCACTGCATGCATGTTAGATCTAGTGGAGACCCAATTGAGTTCTAGGTGAAAGGGAAGATAACTATCAGTTGTGACATTATTCACTTGCACACATGCAAGCACACACACATTGGATGTTCCCATGATACTTTTGTAGTCAAGGCAGGTAGGATTGCATCAATTTAGGGATTGCATTTAGCAAAGATTGCGAGGTGAAGGCAGGTTGTCTACAGACAGTAAATTGGCTAAGGGATTTTCCAATTTTTGTATGATAGTGTGAGACAATTAGCTGATGTACTGAGGGCTCTTGTGAGAAGAGTTTTGTATGTAATTGTTTCATGATCCATGATATAATATAGAATAGAATATAGTGGGGTTTTTAGCTATAATATTTCCTCGGGAAATCATCTGTGTTATGTGTGATTGATATTTCTTCATGTTCATGTGATTAGCAATTGTGTTTTTAATTCCGTAAAGATTTGTAGAAGCGATTCAGTATATAACCTTAGAATATTATTAGATTGGGTGAATCTAAGATAAAAATTCATATTGTATAGTTTCTACATACACCTCAGAACCAAAATTATAACTTTGTGATTCACCCACGGATAAACTTCAATTCACCTCCCCGAAAACAATGCTAAAGATGTTAGCCTAAGAAGTCACTCCTTGACTGCTTAAGGAGTAAGCCTTACACATCATAGTTCATTTCAAATTTTAAAGGGGTTGTTTGTGTGGTAGGATGGAGTTCTCAAATAATTTGAAATGATTTTATCTTATTTAAGACATTCATGCATTTGTCAAGTTGTGTCAAGTATAAATTGTGTGGGTAAAAGGTAGTATAGGAAGCAGAGTACACAAATAGAAGAAAGATGAATAGTTGGTACCTATTTCAGGAAATATTCCTATCCTAAATTAGTCACACAACTATGATTATGGCCTTTAACACAAACTATGTTTATGCAAAGCAAACAACACTAGAAAATAGATTGCATGTATAAAGTATTCTACAAATCCTTTATGAAACCATCACTGAAATGTTCTATTACAAACTTATAACTTGCAGAAAAATGAAAGTAGATAATTTACTGTTAAATCCTTTAACATCTTCTCACTCACACTTCACTAGTTGTTGCAATTTATATTTTAGAAGAAATTAACAAAGAAAAGATACACACCACACATTATATGTTCTTTGAATCACAAAATCCTCCAGCATGAAGCAAAAAGATTTTTTCTATTATTTTCAGTCTTCAGGTAGATTAACATCCAAACCCCATCAAAATCGAACCTATCTTACATCTATATTCTACCTATTTATACTGGCTACGTATCAGGATGAGAGTGGAGGGGAGTGAAGTGAAGCGAGGGAATGGAAATTATGAGAAAGGCGTGGGAATGGAACAATAAGCGGGAGAAGCTATTAAGTGGAACAATAATAAGCAGGAGGAGTAAGTGCATTAAAATATATTGCAATTGCAATCACAGAGTGGATCGGAGTGAATACATTATCGGGGCAGAATTTCAATGCGATGTATTGCAATCACAAGACGGTGGGGTTATCACAAATGGTTAAGCTATTAAGTGGAACAATAATAAGCGGGAGGAGTAAGTGCATTAAAATATATTGCAATTGAAATCACAAAGTGGAGTGGAGTGAATACATTATTGGGGCAGAATTTCAATGTGATGTATCACAATCACAAGATAGTGGGGTTATCACAAATGGTTAGCAATAGGATTTGTGATATGCGATAAGAGAAGTGACATGGAAGGGAAATGGGTCCTAGTGTTATCGCAATCAGGGGTTTTTAGGAGCAAGCAACATAAACTGGTAACAAAATGTTTTGCAATTTGTGATTGCGATGAGTGACGTGGAAAAAGGTGGGTCCTACCGAGGTGGTAACAAGGTGGCGGGATTGCGACGTCATATATCACATTATGGCATTGAAATTTATGATTCGGCATATAAATTGTGAGTGATGTGCAAGTGATAATGCGATAATGTGATAATGCGATCTGCGATATATCACATTGGTGTATCGCAATTGCAAGAGGGAGCGTAAAACATAAGGCGGGACAAAGAAATTTGTGATTTTGCGATGCAAGAAAGGATAAAGGTCGGATATCTTTTAAGTTTTGGATGGTTTTAATCCTAAAATAAAACTATGGAATAGACTCATGACTTAGCAAGAAACTGTGCTAACAAGGCGTACTGAGAAACATATGCTCCACTAAGGAAACTCAGGATTACTACTACCTAGAAGGAGGCATGGGATGAGGAGGGAAACAACACCTGCTAGAAGTCAACGACTAGGCTAGTGATTTAGCTTCCATCCATGGTAACTCCCAAAACTCTACATCATCTTCCCCATCCTAAACTCTGCAGTGATCCTTTGTTGAGCCCATTGTGGATGCCTTGCCACAACACTACTCACAAAACACATTTGAGGATTTAACACCATGGGTGGAGTCATAATGTTTCCACCCATCGCATGAGTGAACAACTTAATCGATATGAAAGCCTCATGTCGTGAGATATCCACAAGCTTCATTCTTGTGGAGACTTTGCACTCCATTATGATCACTCGAAATCTATCTTAAATGCAATTAACTCTCCCAGGGGTATGTTTCCATGTATCCATTCCATTGTCCAAATGGGGCAGTGGTAGCGTGCCCCCTCTTCCTCAATTTTCACCCCATATGAGGATGTATTCTCTCATTCTTTCATACAGCTTAAGTGGGACTAATGGTTAAGAGCATTTTTTTCCTCCTAAGAGGTCACTGGTTCAAAACTAGAGGGGGGTAGAGTATGTATGTCTTTGTATACTTAGCAGTCAAATCACTGTGTGGAGGTGGGTCCCCTTTCCCACAATCAAGGGGGTCTCTTCACTTGTGGGAAACTATTTTACGGAGAAAAACACACTTACCTTGTTTGAGCCATGAAAATATTGTGGAATGTGTAATAATGTGATAAACACGAGAAATGTTTTTTACCTCTTGAATATGAGAATGGCTGGAATTTCGAGGTGTTGCACTTGCCATGAGAAAATTGGTTAAGTGTCCTCTTTGAAATCTCATAGCATAGGTTAGCTACTTCTTTTGTGAATGAAGTGTCTTGGAGGCTTGTCTTGCGGTTAAAAATTCTTTTGTGAAGCTTAGGATTCTAATGTAACTCCATATTTTTTAGGTAATTGAATTAGTCATGTATCAATATAATTTAATAAAGGTGTGTTAAAATCATTTTAATTCACTAATGAATATATTTTTATGTAGTTGATTTGAACTTAACTTGTTATGAAGGTTCTGAAATATTTGTGATGTAACATTCATAACACAATCATCACCAATTGAGTTGCCTCGTGAAACAACATAACTTAAAAAATTAAATAAACTATCTTTAAATAAATTAAGGACTCATAACATGTATCATGTTAAACAACTTCTTAAATTAAAAGAAAAAATATTTTCTTGAAATAAAAAAGTAAAAACACATTTAAACAATGTCTACTACAAAATATGTGCATGTAAATGATTTAAATTAATTATTAAATTCCCAATCATGGAGAAATTATAAGAATTATAGTCCTAACTAAAATTTAAACTTATTGACAAAAAAAAGTTAGAGTAAAAGTGATGACAAGTTGTAGTTAATTAGACTTATAACTACCTAACTAGCACAAAATTAGGAAAAATGAAGAAGATCTAGGAGAAAACAAGGACTAAAATAGGAAACGAAGAAATGGGTGAGTAAAAAAGTGTAGCCTATCTATTAGACTTTTTGGAAGGTTTTCCGATCTATTTTCTAGTCTAATTTGCTCAGAATCCAAAAAGGATTCATTGCAATGACAAGTTTTAGGGGTGAACTCTTCACGATCTAAGTGTCCAAGTTTGAGTGGTGAACATCAATATTTTACCACAAAGTTTTTTGCCTGATTACTGCCAAAAACTCACCTCCAAAAAGTCTAAGACGTCAACAACGTATAGTAAACATGTTTGTTTTAATATTTGAAAAGGGAATTTATTATTGCACATGTGTAGATGGATGACATATGTGAAGGTGAATAATAAGGAATTGAGAAATTAAGAAATTGTTATTTTACATGAAATTGAAAAGTGACATAAACCAATTTTACTATAAAAGGACTCGAGATTAGAGAAAAAACTTATCATGCACCATAATGTTGGATGGTCGTTGTAATGTTGGTTGAATTTGTGATTAAACTTGTGACATTGTTGAGAGTATGGCCTTTTGCAAGCTAAGGAAGTGGGATCTTCTTGAGTAGTGAGCTCTTTTCCACATTTGTTGATTTTTTCCCTTCATATTGCCTAGTTGTAGGTTGAGGGCCCAAGGAAAAAGGGGGGAAAAAAGTACACATGAAGTAGGCAAAAAGGTCAACTAGTGAGTCATTGACATTTGTCAAAACTTTGCAAGGACGTCATCACAAGTAAAAGTTGAGAAATTGATGTCAGGATTGAACAACAATCATCTAGTGAACATTGCATCAAATTAGATTGAATTTATGTAATCAAAGTTTTTTTGAATACATAATAATTTCTTTTAACCATGTTTATGTTTTTTTATATTAATATGGGTGATGGATTGTTATTTTTAGTATACTACAATCCTTGGCATGTTGTTTTTTTACTATTTTTTAAGTAGCACAACCATATAAATTGAATGACTAGTAAATAATACATTAAAACACTTATATCATGATATATTTCACATTGTCAAGGTTTAAAAAAAACATAATTATTTATTAAACTAAAAAATAACACATTCCACCCCTTATAACTAGGCTAGGTGTATAGTCCATGGTAATAAAAGAACAAATTAGTACTACTAGTTTTCTGGATGTCATAATTGGACCTTAATTTGTTTTACACGGTGAATTTATTCATTAAATTCTAGATGAGGGATTTATGCTTGGAATTTAACATTCCACAATATTTTTATTTTTATTCTTAAATGTATTTGACGACTTTTCTTTTCAAACGTATAAAGTGACATGTAAAAAAAAATTCAAACCTTAAATTTGATGTTCAAGTATCTAGGCTTCTGGTCATAAATTTTACCACCCAAAAGAGGGAGTATAGGCACACTCAACCTCAGCTGTATATTATTCAAGACCCAGTCTCCACATAATCAGGTTTATGCCCTCAAAATGGTAAATTGGTAGGTCCTTTTAAATCGCCTGGAAGATTCCCCTATTTTGGCCAAGGTTGTATGAACCAACCTCTAACCAGGAGGTAACCTGAAGGGTTTCTTTTGTGGAAGTTATGATTTAGATGTTGATTTAAAATGAAGAGTAGAAAATCACTCTTATTATTTTGTAGTATGGGTGAAGAATCCTGCAACAGGGAGTTGGGTATTCTCCCATACATTGAAAACTTCAAAGAAGTATCTATGGTTGACGTTATACATATGTGTTCATGCTACTTTAGGATATTCAGGAGGATACCACTGCAAAATTAGGAGAATGAAGAAGCATCTTCCAGAGTCCCCAAACTTCAAGGTTCACTTGACACTCATTGTAACCAAGGGAAATGGCCCAAAGAGCCAGTTTTATCTCATTGATATGAGGAGAGCCATGTGATGGGGATGTAAATATTAATGTTACCAGATACAGTGAGATGATCATCAACCTAAGTGTTACCAATTTTTTGCACCCAAACTGTCTTAATGTATGCCTTCCTTATCACATCATTGTCACATGTGCCAAGATATACATAAACTAGTACAACCACATTAAAAAAATTAAAAAATTATTGCAACACTAAGAATATCTTACCAATGCATACATTTACTTAATTAACCATGTATAAAAAGGTTATGTATCAAATTTCACTTAGAGAAAAAAATGAATTACACTTATTATTGTAAAATGGACCATTTCTCTAAATAAAAATTTATTATATATAATGAATGTTATAAATAATAATGAGGAACTTGAACTTATTAGAATTGGAATAATCTCAACTCCCTAGGAAATTGGTTGGGGGGAGCCACTTGGCACGAATCTAATTTTTAAATTGATTAAAAGTAATGGAACATTTTTCTAAATAAATTTTTATTATAAATAAATGAATGTTATAAAGAATAATGAGGAACTTATCATGGAGGAACTTATTAGAATTGGAATAATATCAAATCCCTAGGAAATTGGTGGCGGGGAGCCACTTGGCACAAATATTTTTTTTAATTTATTAAAATTCAATGCAACCTAAAAAACTTTGTAACACACTACAACCCTTGATAAGCATTCAGACTAATAATATGTTGAGCATATTCCCTTGAGAATCAATCTAGGTCGTCAATTAAAAAAAAATCAGCAAATCCTCATCCACATTAAGTTGAAATAAGAAGCCTTCGACAATGATACAAAGCACTTTCCATATGTTACATATCACTATTACTTCTCCCGAGAAAATGCACAAAATTTGGAGAAGCCTTTTGGCATTTGTGAAGGCTATACAGTAATCCACAGGCATAAGAATTAATGCAGTTATCACCACATCCAGAATGTGCAGTCCATGGCTATCCCTCGAAGAGTGGAGAAGGATGGATTGGTGACCCTAGAACACGGGAGCTAGATGTTAGAGCCCTCTCTAGTTGTTTATACGTATATCAAGTAAGCTGTAATTTCTTTGTTTTGTTATATTTTCAATGTAAAGTTAACTAGTAATCGATATTTTTGTTTGCTCTTTTCCTACAAGTTTTGGGACAATGAGTCATGTATTTATTTGTTTGGAGAAAAATTGAAAGAAATATTATTTTGTGTCTTCTGAGAAAATTTGAAAGAAATGTTGCTATGATATTTTGACATGCCTTTCACCAATCAGTTTTAACTCTCTAAATTTTGGAAATTTTCAACATGAGAATAAATGTATCTTAACCTTAAATTTAATAAATTCTTCCCTTTTATTATTGGTATGTTCAATTATTTTCTTCTTTCTTGATATATTTAAGGACATTAATAAGAATTTGTAAGATTCCATGGAAGATAGTTTTTCAATAACTATGGTGGATGAAATATATATATATATATATATATATATATATATGTATGTATGTATGTATATATATATATATATATATATATATATATATATATATATATATATATATATATATATATATATATATATATATATATATATATATATATATATATATATATATATATATATATATATATATATATATATATATATATATATATATATATATATATATATATATATATATATATATAATATGATTAACATTACAACATTTAATTTTAAACTTAAGGTTGTAATGGATAAAATTGTGGTAGAAAAATTATTTCACCAATTTATTTATTTATTTTTAATTATGCCAATAGGCATTTTATTTTGGGGTTTTTGGTGGTGACACTATCCAGATTTGTTGTCTGACGAGATCTTGAACATGTGTCTCACCTACCTAATTAATCATTGCCCGCAAGAAGTGTTGTTGTTCCCAGCTCATTACAATATCATTTTTTCCCTCCTCGTGAGGTTCATTTGTGCTCCATGGCCTCGTCAACATCGATTAAAGGACCTTCGAGCTCAGAAAATATATTGACCAGAATACCGAAAGCCACTGGAAATGTAGATACTATAGGATTTGTGGTTTTTTCTCCTAAGAGCTTGTGCAATATGTGTCGTAAACAATTTCAGATACTCCTCCACCGTGTGACCAAGGGGCTATGTAGAACCTAATATCATAGGAACATCAATATCAAGAGACAGGACCTTGGGTGGTATCAGAAGGTTAAGAACGAAAAGCTCCAATAGTATTCCAGTCATCTAGATATGAGGAGCTAGGGGAGGGATGCCATTAGTTGTGCGCCCTCCATTCCACGCAATCAAACTTCATTGTCAAAGTCGGGAATACTGTACGAAACATGCTGACTAGATGAAGCCACTTGTTGTGGTTGGTGGGGTTATTAAATTGCAGGGTTTAATTATTGTTTTAGGTGTATCCGTCGTGTTTCCACACCATGGGTCTCCGCATCCCCATGCATTCTTTTTCCATTCCTGTGTGGGCACGGGGCCTCGCCGTAGCCGGTTTGTGAGGTGCTGTGCCGGTTTCAATTCGGTCCCGCGATGTGAAACCTGCTCATTTGGTTATGTAGTTTTTGCGTGTTCAACATTTCTTTGGTTGTGTGACTTTTCGAGATTGTACCTTCGACATTGTGAGACCGTTTGTCGTGTTGTTGAGTTGTTAAAACGGTTTAGGTCACAGAGTTCTTAAACAAGCGGCTTGAATGTTTTTTCAAAACAGCTGCTGGGAGTTTCGAGCCAGGCTCTATGGTCGACATGGAGGTTTCAAGGTCCATTCTGTAATCGTGCAACGTATTTTGTGTTTTTTTTCATTTTTTTCCTCGTATTTTTTGTATTTTTTGCCAATTTGTGTTTGCTACAAAGAGCTGCAGTAATGGCAAGGTCTGAAAGGTTACAGGTTTAGTGACCGAATTTTGCGGCTCTCCTGGCTAGATTGCACCTCCCAAGAGGGAATTTCATTCTACTCAGTCATTCTCTCTATGTTTAACACTGCACGTTGTTGGAATATTTAGCTATTCAAGGTGTTGTAAGCTTTTCAACACCTGAATTTTTGTTGGGATATTTAGCTCGGTTTTGGTTTGAAATTGATAATGTTGTTTTATGGGTTTGAAAGTGATAATGTTGTTCCATATAATGTTGTTTTATGTATTTTCAACATCGTACATTGGGTTGCCTATGTTTCATAATGTAATATGTAATATGTTGTGTAAAGGGTTTGAATGGAATTTCCGTTAATTTTCTTCTGGCTGCAAATCCCAGAGTTGTGACTGTTGTTGGTTGTTGGCTATTGTAATGACTGTTGAGATTACTGCATCATAGAATGATAATGTAATATGTACATGATGTGTAAAGGGTTTACAATTAGGTTTTTCGCCTTTTTCAACAACATTCTGACAGGTCAGCAGTTGTTGGCTATTGTATCGAATAAGGATTGTCAGAATAGACTCAGAGGTATGATTGATCTTCGTATATAACCTCGATTGAATATTTAGTAGAATATGAGGGTTTACAAAGGATACATACAGTTACTAATTGAATAATCATAGGATTTTCAATGTGAATTTTTCATGAGGTTGTTTCATTTGACTTAGAAATGTTCCTGCACCGTATTTCTATTTTCATAAGGAACATATGTTAAATTTTAGAGTTGTAGGTTGTTGGTTGTTGTAATGATTGTTGTTTTTGCTGTTGTATTGGATCGTTAGTTGGTTTTTGCATTGATTTTTTCTTGTTGTATTAAGATCTTATAGAGGGATGATTGGATTCGGGTATTAAACCCTTATTTGAATTTAGAATATGAGGGTTTACAAAGTTGTGGGATACAGAAATGATTGTTGGTTGTTGGTCGTTGGGTTTTGTATTGACTTTGTTGTTGGTTGTTAATTAGGAGAAAAGATGCAAAATTTCTTTAAGAATAGACCATCCATCTAATTTATCCTCGTCAAAGTAACAGAGAAATATGGAAGTTCATATGTTGTCACAAAATGAGGATGTCTATCGTGACCTTCTTATCAAGCTAAAATAGATAGGAAGAAATATTTTATCTAATATATAGCTATTACATTAATATTATATGATATTACGTAATCGTTTCTCACTAATAATATACAATTGTCAGAAAACATGACTACTATATACTTAATTGTTCGGCCTAGTAGATAGATTATGAGCTCTAATATGAGAGGTATATAAAGACAGTGATTAACCCTGTAATCATAAAGGGCATTGGATGATAAATATCCCTTTATATATTGCCTTTGTTTCCATGAAATATGGAAAATTATCTCCTTCTAACCTTTAATCCCTTTGGGATCAAAATTATAATACTTACATATTTTTACCATATAATACATTTTCGTGTATAATAAATAATCTGCATCAAACAGAAAAATAGTTTGGTATGATTAAAAGTAGTTTGAATGAATATAACAACATAACTTCTCACATGGAAGTAAAGGTTTTAGATTCCATGTACCCCACCATTACAAATAGTTGATGTTTGAGATTTGTTGTCTAAGAAGGTATACATGCAAGGAATTTAGTGTGTAGTGTGCACGCACATGAAAAATAAATACTCAAACTACCTTCGATTAGAGCAAGCAGCTAGCTTCAAGATATCATTCTATTTGTGTCATCCCTAAAGAGCTATACACATACCTCGTATTTTTATATTGAAGCTTTGCATTTGAGGAGCTAGTAGATCATTGTTGTCATGTTTGGCTATGGTCGATAGAGAGTGTCGTTGTATATATTTTTTTTGTGTGAGTGAATGTTGTCTTGATTGTTGGTTGTGTATTATTGACCTGGTGTGTTGTTGAGACTTAGAGGGATGATTGCTGATTCTGAGTTTGTTGGATGACATATTGTGATTTGCATTAACCGAGTTTAACAATACGTATTGGCATTTTGTAAAAGTTTTCTATACATTATTTTTTTTTGGAAAAAGAAGTTATGAAAAGTGTCATGCATATATATATATATATATATATATATATATATATATATATATATATATATATATATATATATATATATATATATATATATATATTTGTATGTATGTATGTATGTATGTATGTATGTATGTATGTATGTATGTATGTATGTATGTATGTATGTATGTATACATACTTCCGCATTTTAGCTAGCTAATGAGTGAGTTGGTAAGATCATTGTTTTTCATGTTGTATACACGAGAGAGTTGTTGTGGACATATTTGTTTTTGGGGGATATAACATTGTCTTTATCGTTGGTTGTTGTATTGAGAGTCGAGGAGGATGAGTGATTCTGGAGAGTTATGTTGTAGAGATGATACATTGTGATTTTGTATTAACCGTATTTATTTATGGGTTATGTATTTATTTTTCATGCTCTAAATTAGCTTGCTGTAAAGAAGTTATGGAAAAGTAAGCCATGTAGCAAAGAGCTATATACATACTATGCATTTTTATATTGAAGCTAGTAATTTGAGTGACTTTTCGTGCGTACATCATTGTTGCATGTTGCATATGGCCGAGTGAGAGATTTTTTTGTGAACATGTTTGTTGTATATGTGAGTGAGTGTTACGTCTTTGATCACATGTCATTAAGACTCACAGGATTGATTCTAAGAGTTGTGTTGTAGATAATATGTTGTATTTGTATTGGATCCATTATCAGAGAAGCATGCACACATTTGTATGCTTGTTACTTTATTTTTTCAGCATATGAGAAAAGTGTCACATGTAGCAGAAATATATACATACTCTTCATATTTATATTGAAGATTTGTATTTTGAGTGAGTTTTAAAGTGTAGACCATTGTTGTCATGTTTTTGCTGGTGTAATTACAGAGAGTTATTGTGAGCATATTTGTTTTTTGTGTGAGCAGAATGTTGCCAGTTTGAATATTGCTTGTTTTATTGACTGCTGGATTTTTTATTGAGACTCGAGACGATGATTGATTCTAGAGCAACAATGAATATGACAGTTGTATCTAGCATTAACCAAGTTTATATTGGTGGTTATGTATTGAAATTTTGTATAAATACATTATTTTTTTGCAAAGAAGTTATGGCAGCAGCCATGTATATATTACATACAGCTACTCGTATTTTATATCGTGTTTTTGTAATTTTGAGTTAGTTTTGTGTATACATCAAGTTGTCATGTTGCACATGGGCTGAAGTAGAGAGTTGTCGAACATATTTAAACATGTGTGAGTGAGTGTGACTGGGGAGTTCATAAATTTTTGGTTTCAAAATCTGGAAGTAACTAAAAGTGTTCCAATCTCTGAGCTTACTGTGTAGATTTGCTTTCCTCATTCCGATGTCATGAAATAACTCTGAAAAATCGATGTCGTATAGGAATACCATCAATATTTCGAACTAAATTCTTTTGTGATGGTGTTCACTAAGATGCCCATCATCATAAGTGGTGCATAGTCATTAAAAAAGGAATATTCCAAAGAATATTCCTTTTCTTTGAGCTAGTCAAAGAATGATGGTGTGTCGCATTGTGATTTTAAGGATGGAATATACGTTGTGTTTTTGGCCACTGGAGGGTGGCCGGGGCGCCCCGAGGCGTGTATGTGTCCCCCCCGGATGGTGTAATAAAATTTTATGGAGGCCGTCGAGCTCGACCCCATAACCCTCCCATGGAGCAACCAAACACCACAAATTTCACACCATGTATGGGATGATCCAACACTAAGGGTCAGCGTGTACGAAAGCCTACTAGGGCATCAGTGGGGACCGACTACTCGCCCCATGTGGCTCGCGCGTTCCTTGCAAACTCACCACAACATCAAACATTAATATACAATGGCTTTTTAACTCCAACGTTTATTGACCTTATCACATTTTTTTTAATGCTTCATGGTTTAAATGGTAATGCTAATGTTAACCTCAACACTACAAAACGTGGGTTCAAACAATCGTAAACTATAACAAGCCTAACAAATACTCATATTTAATGTGCAAATTACCAGCTTAGGGTTGGCATGTGTCATATCCCCACCATAACAAGCATCTTAACGATCAGCACTCATGTAGTTAACACCTCTACTTGTGTTTTAAATAAATCACAAATAAGTGGATTTCTCCACAATTGTTATTAGGTTTTCTAGGAATCATCGGGCAAAAATGACTGAGGGTCAATCTTCGCCCAAATTAAGTGAATGAGGCCCATTCAGACTAACGGAGCATTTTTGGAGCTATCAGCAAGAAAACAACCCATTAGAGGCTCAGAACACATCTATTTGCAAAATTTTGAGAATAATGAAAGATGGACATGCTATTAGAGCCGTACCGTAAATGTATGCCTAGAGGGTTGAAAATTATTCATCAAGTTTCTGTGTAAATGTTATGTGTATATTTTATTTCTGTTATACATCATTATTTAGTGTTATTTAAAGGCTTATTTTCATGCTTCTGACCCACAAAATTATCTATATTTCATGATTGAAAATTAACTTAAGAAAACAAATGAGACAAGTATGAACATGTTTCATAAATCGAAAAGACACTTAGCACAACAAAATAACACACACTGCATCAAAGTTGCCTCAAAGCTAAACATTCTCTCAAAGCAGTTTTGTGCAAACATTTGTTTAACTATTTGAAATTTTCACATGCTACTAGGATCAAGCTTTTAGAGGAGAGAAGAAAATTGGTGAAGCAAGAGGGTCTCAAAGTGAGTCACAAAAAAGGAGAAATATTTGCACAATCTCCACTATCTAGTTCACTCTCCAAGGAAGCAAAAGCAACATTAAGCAGCATGCCTACAAAAGAGGAGAAGAAATCCATGAAGAAGTCGATCCCAAAGAGGAAGAAAGAGTTGAGGGTAATCACATGAAATGAGATGGTGAGAATCCTTTATCACTGGTGCTGAATGAGAAACCGGAAGGAGAAGGATAAACTTCTGCATGACATGGATCAGAGGTCACAATGTGAAGATACATCAAAGAAGGGAAATAGAGGAAGGATAAAGGGCAGGAAGTCACCATCTCACCCCTATCCTCATCATCCTCATTATCCCTTCTACTTCATTTTTAGTACATCACCACACAAGTCAAAGAACATCGGTAAAAGTATTTTTTAAAACTTGATGTTAAATTTGAATTGCCAATGTTTAATGGTGAAGTCAATGTTAAAAAATTGATAATTGATTAGGAAATTGGAGGTCTATTTGAGAATCCAGAATCTTCAAGATGATGATACCAAAATCCAATTAGCTTCATTGAGAATGGAAGGTGCAACACTTCATAGGAAGCCAGAAAAAGAGGAGATCAAGCATGGTGTTTATCATATCATGGATTGATTTCGATACATGGGTCACTAAATAACAATTTTATCCATTATCTTCATATGCAGAAGCTGTAATGAACCGAAAAAACTTTTGGGACAATTAGGAACAAACAAAGAATACACCCAAGAATTTAGAGGAAGATCTCTCTTATTAGGGGGTAGATTGCAGCCAAGACATTTTGCTCAATTAAATAGATGCTTACATAGCTACCTAAAACATACTACTGTTACAATTCCATCAATCTAAATGAAGTATGTGTATTCACATACATCTGTGTTTTTGGTTAGGAAAAAACATTTCTCAAGAGGAGGGAAGAAAACTCGCAAGGAAGAACAAAGAGAAGAAATCAAAAGGTAAAGGAAAAAAATAATGCATCATTAAGAAAGAGGGAGAAAAAGTGGTTTGTAAACATTAAAATAAGGCCATGATGAAATCGTGTTGGAAATTACATCCCTAAAAGAAGCTCAAGCACCACAATGACAAAGGAAACAAAAAACTCATACCAATAACTCAACATGATTTAGGAGACTTACAATCTAAAATTGCGCCCATGGTATTGAAGAATATGAAGGGGAACAAATTGAAACTAAAACCAATACTAGTATACATCAAACTGTCACATACATGCTCCAAAATGAAGAAGAAAGAATTGAATCAAGCCATGTGAGGGCTCTATCCAAACATACTAAGATTGACACATTGCTTCCGACAATGGGTCACAAGCAAACTTAATCTTGAAGACTTGGTCAAGAAACTTAATCTTTAAGACTCTGTCACATAGAAACTAATTCGAGACAATACCATATCCACTCGCTGATTTGTAAGGATGCAAATTTGCTGTGTTTCATGAACCCGTATATTGTGATTTGTCTCACATTTCTAATGGCGCTGAATTAGATGTGGCTCCACTTGACAATGTATTGTGTTGGGGAGTCCTTACTTGTATGACATGAAAGTGATCTTCCACCGCCATGAGAAAAAATACCATTTATTCAAATATGGAAAGGAGTACATTGTTAGAGCACATCGCAAGAAGACAAATATTGCTATGGTAAATGCTAGACAAGTAAAGAGGTTGGTAAATTCAAGTAAGAATTTTGTTCTTCTAATGATTAATCCTAAAGCTGATTTTAATCATGAAACATTTGAGGGTTGTAATCCTAAGTTGAAATCATAATTTTATGATGTAGTTGATGCACATCATGAGATGTTTCAGGAGCCAACATGATTGCCCAGTGGAGATTCAACATGAGACTTTGTTGTAAACAAGATTTTACTCTTCTCCAAACATCAAAGACAGTATCGCATGTCGATAATGGAGAATTAAACCAAATAAAAGAGGAAAATCAAGGACATGCTGAAAAAAGGAATCGCAAGGCCAAGAGCTTTCTCCATGTTGTTCACCCATAGTCTTGATTCAAGAAAGAGAACCTTCATGCACAGACTTCGCAGCTTTGAACAAGATAACGACAAAGAATCGATACCTACCCGTTAGACAGATGATTTGCTTCGATCAACTAAAAGAATACTTTTTTTCTACTAAGTTACTTATGAAGTGGATATCATCACATGAATCATAAAAGTGATATATGGAAATTTCATTCAAAACAAACAAGGACTCTTTACGTGGTTGGTTATGCTTACATGTGGTTTGTGCAAATGCACCAACAAGCTCATGTGTGTTATGGTAGTGCTTATGACATTTCTTAATGAATTTTTGATTGATTATTTATATGACACATTAATTTAAAAACAAGAGAACATGTCTTTCATGTGAATAGGTGCTTGATGTTTTGAGAAAAGAGAACTTGTTTTGAAGATGTCAAAGTGTGAGTTTGGAAAGACTTTGGTTTATTTGGGACACATTATAAGAGGAGGCGAGTTGAGAATCGATCCTTCATGGAATCCATTTTGAATTGGCCCATACCATAACAAAGAATCTCAAGGTCGAAGTTTAAAACAAGATTGGAAAGTTTATCACAATCCTTCGCCGTCACCATGGCTCCTATGCATGAGACAAGTGGGAAGAAAGGCTTCCAATGGGAGGAACAATAGCAAGCTTTCAAAGCTCTAAAAGACAAGACGAGTTTCAGCTTCCAAGATTTTCATTACTGAATTCGAGACAGTCATTCGAGATACAACCAAAGCTAGTGATTATGTTGGTGCAAATACTGAACATGGTAAGCTGATTATTTTTCATTTCGAACATTCAATGGTGTTTAAAAATAATTATCCTACATATGAAAAATAACCCATGCATTGAAATCGTCAAGAAGTGAAAACACTACTTGATGGGTAAAGAGACGATTTTACATACCGATCACCAACCATTATGCTTAAGTGGCCACAAACAAAATTGCAGCAATCACGACATTTCAGTGGATGGGATTTCTTCAATAGTTTCACTTGGTTATAAGCAATACGATGTAAGCTTAACATATTTTCTGAGTATTTCTTTCACAACCAATTATAAGTGCTTCTACCACTTCAAAATATTCTATTGTACAATAGAGTTACACAGAACAATATGCACACATGCTGATTTTCAAAATGTGTATGCTAGTTTTATGAAGTGAATCAAGTTGAGAAACTAATATCACATGCATAAAAATTTGATGTTTCATTTGGAAAACCATTCTATACCACAAGGAGAGAGGCTATGTCATGAGAGAAGCTCATTCATCTTGGTCATTGACACTTTGGGGTAAGAAAAATAATGGCGATTCATGTAGGATATTTCTACTCGTCGCATGAGATAGTGTGTCGCGTTTATAAGGAGGTTGTTATATGTGTGCAATGGCGTTAGCAATAGGAAGCTTGGGTTGTACACACCACTTTGTTGGTACCATCAAGGTCATGGAAAGTGTCTCCTGCTGGACTTTGTTGATGTATACCTATGTCAAGAAAACAACATGATTATATTTATGTAGTTGTGGATAGATTCAAAAGAAAATATGTATACTTACGCCTATGTAAGAAAGCCATTACCGCCGAACTTATTTTCAACATGTATGGGTTCATTATGGGATTGCCAAATTCTATTGTTAGTATTTGTGATTTCTAAATTATCAGAATTTTTGAATACTACTATTTGAGTAAGATGGAAACAAAGTTGAAAGTATACCCATTTTCATCCCAACCCATGGCCAAACCAAGGTGGCAGAAATAGAACCATTGTGCATCTATTGACATTAAATGTAGCAAACATCCTAAGTTAGATGAGCAACTCCATTACATTTTTAGCACGTTACAACTAGGCAAAACACACTTTTAAAAATACATCACCTTTGAAGTATGCTTTGGGTATTTGACAAAATCGCTATTAGACTTCATCTTTGAGAAGGATGTCAAAATTGATGGCCATAGTGATATTGAAAAGGTTCGAAAGTTCAATGAGAAAACGATATTATACCCCCAACAAGTTCAAGAACGCTCGAGAAAAGTCAAAGCAACACAAGGAGAGGCATGGACAAACACAAAGTTGATCACAAGTTTCAAGAAGGAGATGAGGTATGGTTGCACATAAGCAAAGAAAGGATGCAAGGGGAAGGTAAAAATCAAACCTATTCGCTATAAACTATCAAGATCATAAAGCAAGTTGGTAACGATGTACTAACTCGACGCACTTCACATATGCAAAATGGCCTGCTAATGTTGAAAAAATTACATTTGTATGATCCACCTTGATTGACATTAAGGAAGTGATGGTCAACTACCTTCTTATTGAATATTTCTCACCAAAATTTTTGTGGATGAGCTCAAGGAAGATACCCCGATGTGAGGACAAGAACATCCAAGAGGGTTATTGCTGACTACCTTCGAGTTGGGCTCAAAGGCAAGAATCCAAGCAAGGAAAGGGATAGAGTTTGGAAAGGTGAGGAGTTATACCCTCATTCACTAGATAGGAATCAAATTCCGAACCAAAGCTTCCCAATGGGAGGTGATTTGAGTTCAGCAACTCTTTCAAAATTCAAAGTGTTCAAAAGAAGTTAACCTGGGCGACGCAGATCTCTGCCTTCTTGATTCCGTGTTGTTAACCTGCTCGAAAAATCGATGTCGAGGGAGATATCATGCCGATCGGCTTCAAACAGCATGAATTTATGTTCGATCGGGATGCCGACAAGATAAGGGTGACAAATAACAAAAAGGAATATTTCTAAAGAATATTTCTTTTCTCTGCCTGAGCTACCAAAGGTCGAAAAGTGTCGTATTTGATTTGATGATGAAAAGTAATATTGTGTTTTAGAACACTGAGGTGACACATGGCTAGCCCCGAGGCCGTCATGTGTCCCCCGGATGATGTAATAAATTTTTATGGAGGCCGCCAGTTCAACCTCAACTCCCGTGAGCAACCATCGACCACAAACGCTTTCACACTAAGTAAGATCTTAACTACTGTATCATGTCAAAGGTAATATTTAAATTTTAACAACAAAGGCATGGCAGGGACCGCCAATGGTCCCAACCCAACGACAACCCCATGATGTGGTCAACAAGGGTTCTCACCTCACTCAACATCAAATGTTAATATCCAATGAATTTTTAACCAATGATTATTAATATCCTTATCACATGGTTAATGCTTTCCTAGTTAAATGCTAACAATTAACATTAACCCCACAAACATGTGTTCAAACAACTCCAATCCACAACTCAAGCCTCTGCGTCTACTCCAATATTTAATGCAATCGCGAGTTTGGGGTTACATGGCCACCCCCTACCCAGCATAGTTAAGCTTAACTTATTAGCACCGGCAGTAGTTACGCGCCCCTCAATTTGTGGGTTTTGGCTAGTTCAATCACAATTAAGTGGGATTTCTCAGCACTTCCAGGGAGGTTTTCTAGGAATTACTAGGTAAATGACTTGGAGGGTCTATTTTTGCCCAAATTGAGTGAATGAATTTCATCTGTATCTAATCACATTTCGGGAGCTTGGTTGCGTAGAAAACAACCATTAGAGGCCTCAGAAATACATGTATTTTTCAAAATTTTTAGCACAACATATACATGGAAATGCCATTGGGAGCCGGACTAGAGAATGTAGCTCAAGAGGTGAACCGCTCATCATGCCCTCGCTATGTAAATGTTATGTGTCGCTTATTTCTGTGTTAGCACATTGTTGTCGTTGTTATTTAGGCTTATTTTCATTTCTTCTACTTCCACAAATCATCTATTTCATGGTTAAAATTAATCCTTAAGCAAATAAATGTGATATTAAAATTATGCACATGCTTTATAATTGAAAATACACTTAGCACAACAAACACACATGTATCATTTCGCATCGTAGCAAGGTTTTGACTTGGCTATTGTATTGAATGCAGAGGGATGATTGATTCGGTAGAGTTGTGTTTTTGGATGACAATATTGTGATTTGTATTAACTAAGTTTATGTGTTCAGAAAAACAACAGCATAGCAATATCAAATAAATTTAACAAGCATTTTTAACAACATTATAATAAACTATACATGTTCCTTCTAAGATAGGATGTTAATATTCATATGAATTAAGTTTGTATAAAGAGGTATGCTTTCCATGTTATGTGTGATAGATATGATATGGTTGGCGAAGTATGATGGAGAACATTTCAATTATACTTAGTGTAGTAGACATGAAATCTTAGATCTATTAAGATAAAAATTCCAAACATATACAAATTTAGAAAATATTAATAAACTAATTAAAAATAACTAACAATATATAATATCAAAAAAAACTAATGTAATCCAACAACATTGTCATGTCATTCTGGCTGTCACCATTATAACAGACTATAGATGTTCCTTCTAATATCGATTTTGGTTAATGTTGGCTATGCATGGAATAAATCAACCTTCATGTGACAAAAATAGTCATAACCATCCAAAATCCACCACATAATGTGTTTACAAATCAAAAGAAAGAAATTTTTGGTCTTTTTATGGCCTTGAGAATTTTCAGTGCCAACTGTTACCGATTGACAAGTAGGTTGGCCTTCCTGGTTGCTGTTTGATTAGGATGTGGTTGATTGTTTCCATATAATTGAGGTTCAATTTGTCCCTTCCAACCATGGAGGAATCTGAGTACTCCATACCTCACACTTGTGCCATGGGAGGTGTGTGATGAGAATACATTGAATTCACACTCCTATGGTAGAATAATAAGGCAAGTAAACAACCATTTTGATAGTGAGTGTATAATTTGGAATGCCAGGTATCTTGAATAATGGTGTATTATTTGAAACATTTTCCAATGTGTGTTGAAATTTCCACAGTTTCATCAACCATGTTTGCATTTGTTTCAACCATATCACCATCCTCGTCTTTTCAAGCATTTGTTTATCCATTCTTGCTTCCTTTTTCTTGTCTTGCCATTTTTTTTTTTTTGCTCCTTCTCGTGCTTTCCTTGCTCTCTCTCTTTCAAGCCTTTCTATCCTATTTCACGCTAGCCGAACAATCCTTGTTTCCTTCTTCTTTTGGTTAGATCATTTTTTTTTTTTTTAATTCGAATTTCAAAAAAAAAATTCACCAATAAGATATTTACATAGCTCCTTCCTCGAGGTGATTACTAGGTCTCTGTTCAAACTATGATCAAGTGTTCTGTTTCTTTTTTCATTGACACTCTTTCTATTGGTAGCTTTAGAACTCAAGTAAATCTCTCCTCCACCCCCCCCACCACAATGGTTGGCACTTGCCTTTAGTATCTGTGACAATTGATTGAACTATATTGTTCTATTCATCCATCGTCTATGTGCTTCATATTTTCCATAGCATTGATTTATTGTCCACAAAAAAAGGAATGTTTCATTATTCAATTCCACCGTTCTCCAAGGACACCAGCTTTTGCTCATTGGTTCTCGTGACTATGTTCGTTCTAACTAACCATGGTTTCCCCCTGCACCATGATGGTGGGTTTACTTTGGCTTGACAATGCCTAATGAATAATAATGGCCACACACACATCAGCAACAAACCATGCTTGAGTTGCAGAATCACCTCCATGTTGCTATCAATTTGTTCATGAATATTGTGTTTCACATACATGCTCATCATCAACATTGTTGGTATAGCCTTTCCTGAGAGGGAAATTATATTACACACAACCACACTCTGATGTTTGTCTAATTCTTATCACACTTCAACATCTCGTTTGGACATGCCCTTCTCCCCGACTCATCCACAGAAACATTTGGCTAAAAATAGTATCACACAAGAGAATCACATCCGTTGGCAAGATTCTTGTCCTCCAACCAGCCTGATATTTGATGGTTTCGCAGCCTCTTTAAAAGCTTCATTTGCAAGCTCTAGCCGAACTTTTCACCCCCAACCCCCCGGATTCTTGCCATCCATGCAGCCACACTCTGCTCCGAAACACTTTAAAAGAGACAAACACACTAACATCAAGGGGTTGCAATCAACAGAGTGGCAGTGAGTGGCACGTTGGCAATGTCAATGCCCAAATTGCTGTTTCAATTTTTTGTACAAAGATTGTGGCTCTATGTGTCATTTACTGACAGGTGTTTTTATTAAAGGAGACTGCCTGTCGATGTAGCAAAGCGGAAAATTCAATTAAAAAAAAAATCTTTATTCAGTACATGTACGGGGATGTGCAAACTATGCATACACCCAGTCATAGTTTTTATAGTTTTTCAACTAATTTTTCCTTTTGAATAGATAAAATCTCATGGGGATTGAAGCACCAATTGCATTGACACAACATAAATGGTTAAAATACATTCACTCTTCTCTTATGAAAAATATTTGGCACAGCCAGTTCTTTCTAGGTGCAATTTTCTGATGGCAATTCTTCCCACCTATAAACATGTTTCATCACAAGCATATGAACCATAAATATTTTTATCGTGTGTACTAGAAAGAGTGTCATGAACTTACATACAAATGTTAAATGAAATTTAATTTTCTGTTCCCACAAAGCCCCGCCAGGCCTAACACAAGGTCTAGATGTCATTTTTTAAACTCAAACCACCATGATTACTTAGCATGAACCATATTTCAATGGTTTAGCTTCCTTGATAGATTTGAGAACTATGGATTTGAGTTGTATCAATCCCCAGCCCATGTCCCTAATTGGGTGATTTCTACACCACTCAACCACCTCTGCTTCTCCTCTCTTCAATGATAATCAGAAGAGGCCTTTACGTTGGTATAATCGAGCCTCATTTATCCAATAATGTATTAATGAGGGATGAATACTCATGTTTTTTTGCGTATGCCTGAAATAAATATCCATTAAACTCTATGTTGTAAATTGCAAATAGCACATTTCTTCCTTTTCCCAAACTCTTATAAAGTGTTGATACTTAGTTGAACTTTCCTTGGATCGTGGTTAATGGTGGCTTCCGTGAGGATGGTGTGACAACACTTAGCTTTAGCCACATGTCATCCTTAACAACATTGCTTGAGCATGGTTGAAATTCACATCACCTCGCTATTTCCTCGCATTCTGCCATGCACCTGCGCTGACGCCCTCGGCCGCCTTTTCCGCTCACTTGTCTCGGGGAGTGAGCTACATAACTAACTCTTTTTTCATAGATGTAAATTCATCGTTAATTATTATTTCATGCATTTAGTTAAGAATAATTTAAAAGTATGCTTCCTGCTATGAAGTATCAACATGTATGTTAGGTGAAACCAAGAGATTTTCATACATGGTATATTTTTGACAAGATCCTTAAAAAAACAAATCTTTACATAAGCAATTAGTTTCCATGTCTTCAAAATACTTGATTATTGTTTTTATAACTTGTTTTTATAATTTAAAATAATAATAATTGTTTTGATAATTGTTTGTTTTTTACACATAAAACACAAGGATTGTTTCTTTGATAATTGTTTATACACTTAAAATACAATGATTGTTTTGATAATCATTACACTTAAAATACAATGACTATTTCTGATAACTTGTTTTTTACACTTAAAATACAATGATTAAATTCTCACAATGTTGGAGACACTGTTGCCGCGTACATCCAAGTTTGGATTGGGAAGACATGGTAATTTTTCAAACATGGTTGTTGAGGGTAGCCTTAGCCTTGCTCTTGACCTAGTTATAAAAGTGCACCATCATAGACAAAGACTCTTTTTTTTCTAAAATATAGTAATTTTACATACATTTTGTTAATTTTTTTGTTGTATATCTTCAAAACTTGCAGAATTGAGTTGCCGATGTTTTTGAATAACATCATAGTGACAAACTTATTATACAATAAATTATAAATGCTCTTATGATAGATGGTAGCCAAACATTTGAAGTGCATTATAGCCAGAAGTTGCTCAGTTGTTGAAGGTAGCCTTATCCTCGTTCTCGACTCTAGTTATAAAGTGCACCGTATAGAACTATTGACAACACTTTCTCACGAAAATGAAACTAAGAGAAATGAAATCGAGAGGAAATGACAAAGATCATTGTTTTTAAAATTTGGTGAATATTTTTTTCTACAATATGTTTACCGTTGTTTTAAATGCAGTATTTACAAGTTGTTATTTACAACAACAATCAAGCTCCTCTCACTGGCTAAAATATAGACTTTACAAACTCCGTTGATACTTACTAAACCACTCCTAGGACTTAATATGGTGAGATACCTTCCCTCATTGAAAATACATGATTCGTTCTCTATTTGTTTATTGCAGGAAAAGAAAATAAATCCCAGCAAGTACATATTGGGAAATTGCTCCATTGTATTCGGTGCACATTGATTTCCACCCATGAAACCTAGTGTTAGTGTTCTAATATTTTCATATTTTGTAAATGACTTCACCGGCACCCAAAGCCCATGTGGAGTGAAAAATCTAGTTGCCACACATTCATCTCCTCAACTCAAATCAAGGAGATATCAGTTAATCGATGAACATTTTTGAAATCTTCAAATAATCACTAAACCCATGAGTGACACCATTGCTACATTCACTTAACTCAAATCAAAGGAGAATACACTTTATGAAAGAGTGTTTTTCTGCCAGATTTATGCTCTACAGTCACATGGACAATGTGAAGATCTCATGATAAGGACTCTAGCACATAAATAACCTAAGACTCACAATGGAATCATCCCTTCCGCTCCCAACCGCATAAAAACATTAAGCTAAAGGTATAATAAATCCACATAAAATGTACAAAAAAGATTTGAATCTATTGATTTGAAAAGAGACAAAGGGAATAATACTTGCCCGTAGGAGGTTTTATGGCATGGAATAAATAATCCAATGTAGAGCACCGTAGTACAGTGCAAGTTGGGCCAACAATACATTAATACTAGAGTCCTACCGCTGCATGTGGTCAGAATGCATATAATTCATGGGGCAATTACTTTGTCCGTAACTTTAACAACACTTAATCAACACACATCATATGCATATATTTTCTTATGCCTATGTAGACATGAATCCTAGACAACATTTTTGGGCACTGTGTGAGTCTCCTTTGTTAATTCAGCTTTGTCATCTATTTTGTTTCAAACTGTAGTCAGAATGTCACCATTTTCCAAATAATTTTGAATGAGAGGAACTAGTTGTTATAACATTTTTTTATTTGTGATGAATGTCTATAATTTGGGATGAATGTCTAGAACTTGAGATGAATTGATGTTCAACTATATACGGGTTTTGTTCTTTTTCATTTGTAGGCTAGCCACATACAAATACTTTGTGAATATGGTTGTAAAAGTCACATTTTCTAATACCAACATGAAAATGATTCAGAACATAGGAAAATAGAAAAATTAGTTGCTATTTTTCATGAAAATAAACCTGTGAAGAAAAAGTGAAATAGAGATTAAATGAAAATAAGAAAAAATCAAATAAAGAGTTATAAATTAAAAAATAAAATTGTAAGAAAATTGATAAAGACTAAATTAAAACAAAATTGTGTTTTAAAATTGTGTTGTAATTGAAAAAAACTAACTCAACAGTACCCAGCTGCTTTTGGTAAGCTTAAGGGCTGTTTGTTCTCAGGATGGTGAATAGTTTGAAATGTGAATGTTAAACTCTCATAGTTGGTTGAACTTCTTTTATAGTTTTTTGCAGTTAATTTGATCATGGACAATGGTATTTGGATTGTAATCAATTCTTTGAAGTGTGATCAAGATATGAATTGATGTGATCAATGGTTGGGAATTTGTTTTTTTTTTTTTATCCATGTGTTTCTTTGATTCCGTTTTAATGGAAAATAGAATAGTCAATGTCATTTATTGAAATTATTGGTAAAATTTACTGTATACTAATGGGTTTAAATGGTACATGTAGGTGTCATTTATTGAATACAATGGTTTAAATGTTGAATACAGGCTTATGGTTGAAATACATTAACTTTTTATTATGTATGTATGATATGCGTCAGATACAACATAAAAGTTTGATCAAAGGTTTTAAGGACTGCCATTTAGGTCAGAATAGACCATTTTGGAACGATTAATGGTTTCTGATTTTTCTAGTTGAAACACATGATTTGTACTTTAATAGTTAACAAACTATTTATGGACAAGGCTCTGTAAGTCTAGTCAATGAAGTTGGGGAAATTTTGGACATAATTTAAAAGATATTTGACTTCAAGTTAGTTTGCTTTAAGCTAAGTATCAAGCTGTGCACATATCCTAATTTTTAGGACAGGGACCAAACATTTTGGTAACAATACTCATCCTTACACAACATTATAACATCTCTCCCTACATCTTGGGGGCGACAAAAAGGACTCATTCTCGGACATACGAACTACCCAACCAAGAGATGGACTCCCAATTGACTATGACTAGTACTCAAGCACCCAAATGAAAAATAAGGATGGGCAGTAACTGTGGAATGCATCCCAAATACACTCTCTAACACCAAGGATCACCGGAATGTGCTCCAAAGAATGCCTATCCATCCATGACCCCTGTGAAAGTACATTCCAATTATAGTTTTTTCTCCTAAGAGCTTGTGCAATATGTGTTGTAAACAATTTCGTAGCCTCCCACCATGGACTCCAGGAAGATGTACAACCCCAAAGAATGGTACCGATTTGAAAGAAGCAACCCTAAGCCATATTGTTCGATGGATCATCAGACATGTCTAAATACCGAGTGGTGGCTTGAACAGTCTAACATGGAGCAGAGAAGCAAAAGTAGACAGATAATTTAGGACTGTGGAGAAGAAAAACAGTAGCACACGTCTAGCTTAGTGAATACTGCCTGTGGTTTCCGAACAAACCCTAAAGGCACATGCAGTTGTACCCAATGGAAATGGAGAGGTTTTGGTGCCAACGCTGGTGCATTAGCGCTTACATGGAGTCAAGGAAGTGCCTGATCACAGATGCAACAAAGAAGATCATGTCCCGCTGATAACAAAGTTAGCTCTTTCACAACATCAATCTTGTGGTTTTTGTATATTTAGATTTTGTTGTATTGAGGCTATTTTCACTGAAATCCAATTTGATGTAGCTGAATCGAAGAGTATTGATGGGATTTTTGGTCCCATGTAGATATTGGCTTCATGGTCATGCATATTTGCCTAAATTTGTCGATAGCAATTTTGAGTTTACTTAGATGGTCCTGTTTTATTTATAGGTTTTATTTGAGTGTGTAGACACACATAAGTTCAATTCCCATCAAGTGAGCTAACTGCCATTGTATGAATGTGGCATTGACAGAAAACACAAGCATAAGGGAGCATGAGTGGTTACCGTCATGACAATATGGTTTGTGTGGTTCATTTTATCTACATTATATATATATATATATATATATATTATCAATCCTTGTATTAAATTCCTGCTCTGTGGGTATATTTACATACACTATCAACATGTCATATATATATATAGAAAATACAAGATAATAACATATATAATTGAAGGTCGCCAAATTAGTGTAGGACTTACATTCCTACCCAGTTACATAGGATAACACAGTCTCAATCACTACCAAGCTACAAGTTTTCTCTATATTTCAAGATTTTTTAAGTTTCTTTAATGTGATGAACTCATAATCCTAACTGGGTTATAATGGAATGTTCAATAATTCCAACCACTAACAAGCTATATGGTTGGTTTTATACATTCACATATTTTAAGTTTTAATACCATGAATATAAAAATTGATTTTGTGATCTTTCCTTTCTTGGGTGAAAACTTACATCACCATGACTTTCTTTTTCTTTTTATTTAGTCCATTCAGCATGTTCATGTATTCATATTGTTCATCCATCAAATATGATTGATTCTCATGAATGATCATCTCTCAAGGTGTATCTCTACAAGCCTTTCGACTTGAGCCGATTTGGAACACCATTAGAATCAATGGAAGCACATGGGCCTCGGATGATAAACGAGCTACCTACTCATCAACATTTGTTTGCTTCTTCCAAGGTCACCTCCATGAAGGCTGTTGCGTACTAAATGATCGATTAGAAGAGTATCTTTTTCATTTTATTTTATTTGATCCCGAGATGGTTCTATGATTTTTAATTAAGTGGTGGAATTATTAGTATCCTCCCACAAGTGGGCTTCAAGGAACCCATTTTATGCTTTTCTCAGGAGATTAAACAGATGTATATCATTTCATATCACAGAAAATATGTGTCCATATGCAATACATGACTTGCATCTAAAAGTCATGTTCAAAACCACCTTGTTGTGTGTATCATCAAACACCTTCTGATTACTTTTCCGGAATTCCTTTGGTAAGATTGATTTTTATGCACCAAATCACTTATGGTTATTAAATATATTTTACGCGTCCTTTTCCTGCATATTTATACTAACATAGATCGTGCCTTCCCAAAATGGCAGAATAAAATTTGGAGTTCAATTCATATAGAGACAGAGCTGAGTTTCCGTGGAGGAACAAAAGGTGGGAAATGAAGTTTTCTTGCACAAAACCATCTGCCCCATGAATTAAATGTGATAATGAAAGGACAGATCCTTACCATTTTCTTCATGCTGAGACATCCACGAATAATATTGAGAAAGCCAAAGCAGAGCTCAATAACCTAAATAAAACCATTATCTCATAAACTCAACTTGATTAGAAACTTCCCCACTGGTAGGAGATCGTGGATTGAAGGTGCTCTTCACATGATAAAAATAATACTGAAAGGGTGAAGTCAAGCAATGGTAAATTCCCTGAACCAAAATTTCCTTTGAAGGATATCTAATGAGAAAAGACATAGCTAATAACCGTGAGGAGAGTGGGAGGAATCATTACTACTCTATCAAAGAACCAAATGATGTTATTAGCTTCCTTAGCTTTATGTATCAAACTTTCCCATAGACCAAACAACCTATTGCAAATAGCTATGGAGAAGATACAAATAAAACATATGTTGATAGTAAAAAACCCATGCCCACACATTTTCAAAAGGTATGCATCAAACCTAAATAGAGAATAAACTAGAAAATGATTTGAGTCCAATGACTTGAGCAAAGAATATCCAGAGAACATTTGGGTGGGATCACAGACCAAATACAATATGAATTTTAACTTTTATATTCAAAATTTGGATCCATTTTTTTCTTTATATTTGAAATAGAAATCTTAAGTTGAAAAGCACAAGAGCAATAAAATAGTAATGATGGTATCAAATAGTATGAAATCTAGTGATTTACAAAGATTTTTTGTAGAAATATTTATGTTCCAAAATTTGGAATCTCATTTTCTTTTTAAATTTTATTTTATTTTGGGCATTGAAATAAAAATAATAGAAAGTTAAAAGTGCTAACAAAAGCAACAAAAAAAATAAATAATAAATAAATAAGAATAATAAAATAATAAATAAAATAATAATAATAGTATCAAATAGTAAGCAAATCTAGTGATTTACCAACAATAAAATAAATAGCTTGAAAGTTAAGACTTAATTGAATATTGTTCAATACATATAAGCTTTTGTTAAAAGATAGAAACAACAATAATGAGACCATAACAACCTTGGAATTCCACACCAAAGACATCAAAATTGAAACTAACTGGACAAGATGTGATACAAATCTTATCAAATCTAAAGCAAGATGGATGTTGTTTTTTGCTCCAGGATGTTCCTTTCCGTATCACCTAGAAAACATTTAAAAATGCCCCATTCAAAGTTATACAGAACTTTAGAGAAATTTATTTTTTCTTTAATAAATTAAATGACTAAATAAATTATTTGATGATTTATTTAAATAATTTATTTGGAAGATTATTTAACTAATGGATTTAATGTTTTTTTAAATAATAATTATATATTTGTTAATGAACTGAACAGTCTGAGCTGATTGACATAATCAAACTTAATGTGTGGACTAACAAATGTAATATACTATCTTTTATGATACACATTTTTCGTTATTGAATCAACGATACAATTTGAATTTATAATTAGTACCAAAACTCACTTTTACTAATTAATAATTTTCAATGATTGATCGTATTTTTCTTCATAAGTACTGTAATAGTCCAATGCTAAAGCCATTATATGTCCCATCTTTGGCTTTTGTCTCTATTGTTAAATATGTGTAGATGCATAATACAGACATTCACTAACATCTTTGAAAATTAACAATTACATAATTAATGCAAATGGTAAGTCTAAACTTGACAAAATGGTGTTTTCAAAACACTGACATATTTATTTATGCCTTTGCTTTAATGCTAGTACATTTTTTGGAATTGTTAAGTTCAACCTAAATATACAAATATTTAGTGCTCGTGGTTTTTCAGGATCAATGTTATTAATAGTTGGTTGTTGCATAATGAAGAGTGAGGGATATGTATAAAAGTAAAAAAGATTAAATGTATATAGATTATAATAAGGGATGTTCAAAGGATATGATTTTTGACCCGTCATGATATTGTACTGAGCATTGTTTGCTAAAAGGAATATATTGTTTATGTTATTAATTATGGTTAATTTTTTTTAATTTTTTAATAGGATTTGACCTTTCAGCTTGATGATGTCTAAACTTGTAAGATTTTTATTCTTTTTACAGAATAATAATTTTGTTTCATTTTATTTTTGAGCATATTTAGGCTTTTTTGACAATTTTTTGTAATGGTAACTTTTAAATTGACTTTTTAGGTACTATTAGGGTTAACTCAATTTTTTCAGTAAATAGTCTGTTTGTGAACAACAGGATTGCTGTTTGGTTTGTACTGTTGTTAAATGGTAATTTTAATGGCAGTTTCCTCAGATGGTATGAGGTACCTGCATGCACTTACCTCTAAAATTGTATCTACTTAATAAATTCATTCACAATAAAATAGTCTGATGCACTTACCTCTAAAATCACATGTCGTGCATTTTTACTAAGTTAAATGTGAGTGAGTTTCATTTTCAAGTTGATATTGTGAATATGAAAATGTATCACATTTAGGGATATTGATTTTCAAGTGTAAAGAAAGTGATGGTTCCAGTGTATGCACAGCTCTGTGATTCCTTTTCATTTTTTGGCTATTGTACTTATGCCATACTGGTTGGGTTAATAGCATGACATGCATCTCGACACTATGGGGTGCATGGAAGTACTTGATTGTTGTGTCATTATGTATGTGCTGTGGTAGCATCGTGATTTCAAGCACATGGTATACTCACATCACATATGTGGCAAGATTGTATGGGTGCATGTAAATTTTATAGCATCAAAGATGAATTCGTAACAACATCATCAGACACACTAAAAACAAACAAAATAAAAAATAAAATGAAACAAAGGATCAAGGCAAGTGAAGGGGATAAAATACAAGGATATTGAACAAGTAATTGCATTAGTATGTGTTATTGTGGTGAATGAATGGTGATTAGTAATTAGTCTATATCACAATCATGTCATATAACAAGGGGCACTGTGCAACAATGAGATACACTAACAAGATTGGGTAGGAAACTCTCACAGATTCTATTTTTTAATTTTTGCTGTATTTTAATGGGCAGACACGCTCCGAGTGTGTCATGTTAAATCAAAAAAAGCTGCTACATTAAGAGGGCATATGTCAAATAACTAAAACGAATATAAGAGGGCATATGCTCTAGCAACTAAAATGGAGAATACTGTCATTGCCACTGTTGGTATCACAGTGTGCTGACGTTCGTGTTGTTATTGACTTTTCCTTCGTGATCAGCATGTCACTAGCTTGCATAGTTTTGCAAATTTTTTTGAATAATTCATGCTCAATACATAGCTGGGATCCACTGTGCAGTTCTCATATGTTACCATTGAAGCATGTAGTTGTAATGGTGATACAGAACAGAGCGGTTTCCTTTTAGAAGTGTTATTATGGCACAATGATAGTGGTATCATTTAGAAAATTTTATTGATGTCCACCATGTTACCACAAGAATACAAAACTGAAGTCCAGAATCAACATTGTTAGAAAAGATCTAAGAACATACCAAAGATTAGGTTAAAGACCGAAAGAGACAAATAAAATGAATACATAAGAAAAATATCATCAAGCCCATGTCCATGGGTGCCTTAATTGAGAGCTCGTGAAGATATTGTCATCAGTGATCAAATGAAAGAGGCAAATTGGTATTGAATGATATGTCATAAACATCGTTGTGACTATCTCAAAGCTAAAGAACTCACAAATGAGACAAAATATTGATGAATATCTCCTTTTTCCTATTCTCCGAGGGAGAATCTATAGTTTATATTATGGACAAGAGTCATTTCTATTTAGTTGGTTTTATGACATTTCTGTCAAATTTAACAGATTTTAAAGAAGGGTTGGGATGTTGTATGCAATTGTGGTATGGGAATTTTCATGATTACTATATTGTAGCATGAATGTAAATCCCATACTTGATCCATATTAATCTTCTTTCCATTTGGATGGGTTAATCAGACATCATTTTTCATTGCATTTATTTTGTATGAATTTCTATATGTTTTAGGAATGGGAAATGTTATTTTCACTACATCTTAGATTGAAATGAAAATTTGTACAATTTTGAGAAAATCTAAGTCAAAATTTACAAGTAGAAAATCAAGATAAGGTTATGAATACTGCCAGGAACTCACACCGTCTTTGTTGTTATAGATGCTAATTTTGAACACAAATAACCACAAATTTGGCATCTACCATTCATCCATGCTTTTGGATGGCTGAATTCCTATGTTCTCCAATATGAAATTCTGAATTCACTCGATTGGTGAGCTTTGGGAGTTCATTAGATCGAGATGAAATTCCAAATTTTTTGAGCACATAAATTTTGAACTTTACCTTGGGCCACTTTTTGTATGTTTTCTAGTACTGGCTTTGGTGTATATAGGAAGTAATATGAAGCTTGATGGTTGAAGTTAGGTCCTCGAGAACCATATTCGACCCATTATACTACTTTGCTAAATAGGTACAAATATTTCGCGTTTGTTAAAGGCCCAAGATGTACTTTGTGATTACATATGTATTGAAATTTGCTGTCTTTGTCACCAGACCAACAGAGGTATAGAAATATTTTTTTTTTTTTTTTCAAAATATTTATCAAATTTTACAGTAGTATCACATAATCCCAGTGATATTTTTATTGTTGGAGTCTACTTTGTACCTGTAGCAGCATACATAGTATGAAATATGACAAGAGATGGGATGAAGAAGATGATTTTGGAGAAGAAAGTGATGACAATAGAGGAAAACTCAAAGGTTATGTTAGAGCTTTTTAAGTTCTTTAGATTTTCTTATTCACTGTTTGTTGCTTGATACCCTATTACTTACAATAGTCACTTTATGAAGAAGCTACCTATGCTAGGCTCTTAGTAACAAGTCATTGAAATATATAACAAAGATCTCCACAAGAATCGGAGGTCAAACCAAAATAGTTTATTATTCGCTACTCTTATAACAAGTCACTAGCAATAGATAAGGAAAAGATCTCCAAAGTACTAGGTCAAAAACCAACATTCCGTTATCTTGCTACAACTTAGAATGCTATTTTAAAGTTTTTCAAATATACATATTTAATAAATGAGTTTTCTGTCTTACAACAAAAAATGTAGTTATAGTGGGGAAGTTATTTGAATACATTTTCTCGTAACCAACTATGGACAATATCATTACGTCATCACCACCATCTTTTTGAGACGTTTGTAATCTCTGACATGATGTCTTGTGTAGTAGATTTGTAATATTTTATTGCTTATATGTTCTTAACGAAACTCGTTAAAAATCGTTGGAGCTTGTTTTTAGACTCCATACCTAATTTAGTATATCAATAGGCACACTTTTATCTAAAATAATCATGCCCAAGAAGTACCCTTTTATCTAAACACCAATCTCGATACTTAGCAATGATATTTCTAACTAACCTAGGCAATTATTTATAATAAGCTAAAAAATCATAAAACTTGCAACATCACATTGAATACTAAATTTAATGTTTTTAAAATTAACTGATTTATGTTTACTGTATTGAAAATTGCCAGAAAAAATTAAAACCCAATCAATTGTGAAACTTAATTGTACTATAATATTCTATTAAACACATTAAATGAGTCAATTGTAATATTTATTGACTTCATTGAAAATTAAAATCCGTTAATTGATCATTGATTAATTATTTGTTCTGTGGCAATTTTGCATGAATCCCACGAAAATTCCATGGCAATGTTAAAATGTTTATTTTCAAATTATTTTCAGCAATATGTTTTCATAGTAGATATCATTTGCAAATGATTTAAAATACCAAGTCTTAATTTCAAACAAGGAGAAGCTGTTATTTCCCTTTTGTGTTTTAGCGTAATGTATATATACACACTGCCGAATGAGTAAGAAAGTATTGTTATTGTCCCTTAAAGTGCTTATGTATGTTGTTCGTTAATATAAGAATACCAGTTAAGGCAGAAGTCTAGCAGAATTTTCCTCTTCACTTTTTATAAAAAATAAAATGAAGTATAATATATCATCCAAATTACAATCAAAAATACCAGGATTTTTATTATAAAGTACTTTTAAATACTCACATACTAGGAAAGAGATTCAACTGGTGAACAATATTTAGTAGTAGTTTTTTGGAAACGATATCTTCACATGGGAAGCATATGAAATGTTAGCAATTCAAGATTATTTGGAAAGTTTGATCCTTGGGAGAACGTATACAGGTAACAAGTAGACTTGGGTTGGACTGCTTCATATGTCTTTCTTTGACTGTCACTAGTTTTTAATTGTAACACAATGGTTAATGAGCTTCAAAGTGATGGTTGCACATATTTTATGTTAAACAGATGCTATTACTTAGTCATCAACATCTATTTGAATTGATTGTTTATGTTCCAGTATTTTTTACAAAACTAAGACTAGTTAATCAACATATCTTGTGTGTTGTTGTATAAAAGAAACTAGGTTATCCAACCGGACTCATCAAATCCCAAATATCGCAGTCGCTTGTACCACTGTGTAGTTCTCAGCCTCTCATTTACCTCTTCTCATCATACCTAAATGGGTCCTCAAACTATCTTCAACGTCACAAGACTGGGTGGTACCAAAGGAGAAAAACAAATGGAATTTAACAATGGAAGGAAGTAGCACACCAAAGGTCATGGGGGGCTTGGGCCTACGATCACACCAGCAATAAAATGCATGGGATGCCAGTATCCTGTGAAGTGGGCTCTCCACCACCACCTGAAAACCACGTGCAGTGACAGCACATGGCCTAAGGAGACTTATCGTATTTGAAGACAGAGCTGGGAGAGATTTGAACATGGAAAGTGCATAAATTAAAAACAGCTGATACACCCACAACCTGGAGCGTAGTGGCACCCAAGCAAGATTCCAGGAGACTCCTGTGCGCAACTACCTAGACTCCCCTTCCATCTTCCCTAGACCACCGTGGAGCACACTGCTGCAAGGAAGAGAAGTGTGTGGTTGTGTGATTTCCGGACCGATGACAAGAATTCCTATTTATATAGAACCGGACAGGCTGACATGGCAAGAACACTAATAACAACGAGTCCACGTACATTTGGGAGGGAGATAAAAGTAATAAAAGAAAATTCGGTGTCCAGGCCGGACCCCAGCATCCTTAGGATGTTGGGATCACATGGGCGTGAAACCACCAACCACCAGCTCACAACCTCTTACCATGAGAACTTAGGATTCCTACCAACTTTACTCCAAGATATATGTATCTTCATGTTTCTGCCCAAAGTAGCCACCTTTTGTGGCTACTAGTAAAATGACGCAGTATCCGAAGCACATGGGAATCTTTGGTGAGGTCGCAACTTTAAGATGCACCTTTGCTGTGACACTGAAACTATTTTACCACCTGTTAACTATGCCCCACCCAATGCCTTTGGGACAAAGAGGTAAATCATGGGTGAGCTTAAGACCACAAAAATAGAAGATGAGAAACATTATCAACACCATCACTGTGGACGAACAAACTTTTCTCCACACCACCTCTCAATACTCTCTAGCAAAAATTCCCAAGCCCGATCCCATGGAAAACAGGTGCTTGGTGTTCGGAATCTTCTAAAGAAAATAACTAAGAGCAACTATACAAATATAATACCCATAAACCCCACCGAAACCCCCAAAGCACATTTCCTGACAGTAGGAGGACTTCCCACCTTCCACTCGTGAACGCAACATGTATGTAGCAACTGCATATGAGCATAAATATCTCCTCAGATATCCCATGAGCGTAGGAATAACTCCCCAGCCCTAAAATGGAAGGCCCCCACCCCCCTCCCCAAATGGCTTCTTCAATGTAACTTCAATGGCGTTCCAAAGGCAAACCTGGTGAACGTGTGATACGAGGCATCTTCGGTGAACTCCCATGAACTACTTCGATCTATTATGACAGTGATGGGATAATAACAATCATTTTACCTGAAAGACTTTATCCGTGGCATCCACATAGTAATCGAGTTCGAATATTTTTCCTCTTGGAAATGGAGGGATTCAACACACACAGCTTCTATTACCACAATAATTGTCCATGGTGTTGCTTCCTAAAAAAAGGTGTCCACGACCCGAGGCTTTCTCCCATGGGCTCAAACTGTGAATAGCCGATAAACACAGAATAACTTTTCACCATGTGCGCAAGAAAGAAAACCTTCCTGCCAGCAAACCCCCACCAAAGGGTGAAAGTCATGAGTCAGATATTCCATCCCCACCGAGGTTGAGGATGATTCTTTAAGAAGATAATGCCAAACTATCTTTCAAAAATGCCTCTTCTCTCCTTGGATGCGGGTGAAAGTAGAAGGACACCCGACAATTGCGTCTTCCGCCTAAGAGGACAAATATTCCTCACAGTCACAGTCCTCACCGATGTGAACCTCACTCTCGCAATCATTCGCATGAAATGATAGTAGATAAGGCACAATGAAGACATGTCAGACAACATCACCACCTGTGCACACTGCCGTAATTTTATTTTGAATGATCAATTGGATCATGATGATCGTCATAACGAATTGCATCGGCGTCTTCGTGAAAACCATTATAGCAGGCACGCATGCGAGGACACAATTACGCGGCAAGCCCTTCGAGGCCGCGAGGGGCCCATTAAAGTGAAGGCCATCTAACATAATAAGACATACAGCCTTCTCCTTCTGTGTTTATATGTTGTTACAGCTTCTGCCCTTTCCATGCCCAAATTTTCTGTTTCAACCCTCCTCATAGTGTTGCACTCGCGTATT
Organism: Pinus albicaulis; assembly: GCA_034641835.2. Lineage (NCBI taxonomy): Eukaryota > Viridiplantae > Streptophyta > Pinopsida > Pinales > Pinaceae > Pinus > Pinus albicaulis. The sequence goes on along the minus strand of CM076577.1, from coordinate 954,769,741 downwards.
TCCAGCTACGCCCTCTGTTAATCGCACTTCAACTCAAAGACTCATCTCTATCAATTTCAAGCTGGTGCTCATTCCGCACCCCTTGTTGTACCTTGGATTTGCACATCCCCTGCCGCACATTCTTTGCTTCGCACCTTGTTGGGTTTGTCCGACCATGGCACCCAGGTCACACAAAGAACCATCCGAGGAGGCGAGAGACGCTCCCGTCGACACCACCTGGGGCCAGAGCACCGCCAACATCCGTTGAAGGCTCCTCCCGCATTCGTGCCGCAGAGGCTCCCCAGAGCCTCGAACTTGAGTAGAGGAGGAGGCCTCGTAGGTTAGCGAGAGTGCGAAGTGGACCAAGGAAGCCCCACCATTGCGCACTAGGCGCACCCCTTGCCCTGGGTCCAAGCCCTTCGACCCAAGCAACAGGGGAGGATAAAATTTTTGACAATGGATTCAGAAGGTACTTTGGATGCGCGTATTCTATCGTGTACTCCCGTGGCTCCCATTCTTTGCGCACCGGTTCTGCTTCTGCCACAACCCACCGAGAGTGAAGTTGTCAAAGAGGGTGTATACCGTCTCCATGGACCAAGATCCGTACAATGATGATGGTGTCAAGACTAATGACCTGCAACAAACGAAGTTCCTCTTGTTTTTGTCATGCTTGATATTACCACATAATTTCATTTTTCACCAGTGCTACAACACATTTTGTATTTTTTTTTATGTACTTTCCCAAGCTGGTTTTCCTAATTTTATGTAGCCCTTTATCTCATGTGAACAAAAGTTGTATCATACAGAAGCCATTTAATCCACTGAGCATATGCATTTTCTTTCTTCTAATTAATATAGATTAGCTCAATTTTAATAAAAAAAAAAAACATTAAAAAATTAAAATTAAAAAAATTAAGTTATTAATATAGAAAAAATAGTTAAGCAAAAAATTAAAAATAAAATCAACAAGTAACAACAAATTAAAATTGATACATAACTTAATAAAAAAAATTAAAAATAAAATAATAAAATGCCTTTAAAATTACCTCACTAAAATTAAATACTTAGGTAGCGGTCTTGGTCGGTGCCTATTTTGAGAATAGACCGCTGGGCCTGTGGCTGACGTCAGAGAGCCTCGACGGCGCAGCGAACAAGTGTGGTGCAAGGTCGATTTCTTCAATGACCTCGGTCGTCAGGTTGGCGCGGAGTCAGTTAGGCTTCCACAGCCAAGATGGCGGCTGCAGCGAAGTGAGGGTCGTGAGTGTGTTGGTTCAAAAGCTACCTAGTCCACCGTTGTATCCGAGCTGTGGACACTTAACTCCACCACTGTACCACAACCACTCGTTAAGTTGAAGGGATCATTTTTTATTATTATTTTTTGTGTGTCAAGAGGGAACCTGCAATGAGAACCGAGTAATCACAGTTTCACCTTAGAATCACATCGTTGCCGCTAATGAAAAACCCCCGGTCACATCAGCCCTGCCAACAACATACCCACAATTTTTCTCGTGCTACGCTGAGTTCTGGGCTCTGAACCAAGGACCTTTACAAACGAGTGCCAAAGAACACTAATCACCGGCAAGTCGCACCTTCGTGGGTTTTATTTTTTTATTTTAATTTCACTAATGTTTTTTTTTTTAATAATTTTGTATTAATTATGTTATATCAATTTTTTAAATTTTTTTGTTTATTTATATTAGCTTTATTTTATTTTTAATCTGTATTTTTAATTTTTTTTATTCATGCTTAATTTTTTGGCTTGCAATTTTTTAATTTAATTTTTTAAATAAAAATTATTTAGTTTTAATTTTATTATAATATTTTTTATGTTTTTATGTTTTTTATTTGATTCTAATGTTTTTTTTAGAAAACATTTATAAGCCTTTTTTAAAATTTTTTTAATTATTTAAAAAATTCTTCTATGTTTTTGTTTTTTTTTTTTTGTTTATCTTCTAATTTTTTAATTATGTTGTATTGAAATGTCTTCTTTTTCATTTTTATTATTTTTAGTGTTTTTTCTACTTCTTCTTTTTCATTTTTTACTTTTGGTAATTTTTGAAAGTGTTTTTTGTGTGTGTGTGTGTGTGTGTGTGTGTGTGTAATTTTTTTTTTTAAAAATAAAAAGTCAAAAAATAAAAAATTGAAAAAAATAAAAATTTCTATTTTAAAGAAAATTGCAAAAAACAAAAAAAACAATATGCTTGGAAAATCTCAAAAAATAATATCCTAGACAAAAACACTACAGAAGAGTCACAAGAAAACTTCAAAATTTGTTAAATAATCAACATTTAAAAAAAAATTGGTTACATTGTATTTGCAGAACATTTAAAGTGTCAAAATATTCCTAACAAAAAATAAATGTTAATGCTAAAAATAAAATGTTAATGTTTTTCAAACATGCATGAAACTCTCAATATTTCTTTAAAAAAAATATCGACTTAAGACATTAGAAAATTTTAAAATGTCAAAAAATAAGCTCTCTAAAAGAGGTCGAAAGTTGCATCAACTTTTCAAAATCAACATGAAAATCACTAACATTTAAAAAATTATACTTGATACAAAAGAAAATTTAAAAATGTCAAAAAATATGCTTCAAAAAAAACCGTATTCTAATAAGCACTTTCAAAATCGGATTATTTTTGCTACCTAAAAGAGTACTCATTTCCGTTCTCGCTCAAAGTGTACATTGCTGTCTATTATGTATCACATTCTAATATATTCATTACATAAAGTTGTGTATTAATTGTAGGAATAATGTCCAGCCATTCTAGTCTTCTATTCACGCTATTTGTCAGTGAGGAGTTCTCTACAAGACAATTTGTATTAGAGATTATATCTAGTATATGTCTTTATGTGTGGCATTATTGAATTGAATACTTTTTATTTTTTCCATTCATATTGAAGGCCAATGATTTCAAAAAATAAATTGCCACATCACAGTTTTTCAAGTTTAAGATTTTTCTCAGATTATTTTATGACAATAAGTGTTTATTTAAACTTAAAAATGCATTTAGTAATGATTGAGGGTATTGAGTCAAACAGAAGCAATCATATTTCTAGGTTGTTCTTTTCTTTAAATAATGATAATAATACATGAAGATTATCATTTTATCACTATATATTTCCCTCGTATTTTAGGAATATACAAAATACATGTTATGCCTGGAATTCCTAACAGAAATTTTAGAGTTCATATTTTTGTTTCTGTATATATACATCTCCGGCATAGTCTTCTGATTTATTGTGCTTAAATCTTATATTATATCAACATGCCCATATGGACTTATATGTAATCTGTATATATAGATGTTTGGTAGAACAATATGTTTTGAGAAGAAGTCTCACCATGGTGCATGGTTAGCTTATGTTGAAAACTATTTACTCACATGGAATGTTTAATTCTATCTTTCCCCCACATTGATGTTGTAATTGTTTGAATTGGTTTGTTCTTACTAGTTGTAGGCAATAAAAAGTTCAAATTGATTTTCTGCCTTTTCTTGTTTGTTTTCACATAAAAGTTAGTTTTCCCATCATCATTTGCTTTTTGTTGTTCTCATGTTTTTGGTTTCAAGGCTAAGAATTCTACTTGTAATGAGATCATTCTCAATATTGTGGGGAAACATACATGTTTTTGGAGCATTTGGAGAAGGGTTATAATAGATTGTCTTTAAATGTAAATGTCAAATCGTAGCTACCAACATTAGCTAATTATTCAAATATTTTGTATCGTTAAGAATGATTACCAGGGCCTTGTGATACGTACATTGTTTGGCTCAATTTTCATCCTACCTCTGTCACTTATTAAATCATAACAAAAAAACTTCTGTATTAATAATGCAGAATTGTAGTCACTCTTAATAGCATTTTGAGCTACTTCTATTGCGTAGGGCCACCTGCAATCCTCTCACATTCGAGGAAATTAATCATGGTCATAAATAACCAAAAAACTTTACAAGGTTGAGTCAAGGAAAATACTAAAGGTTCCTCTTATACAACCTTTCGATGTTTTTTTTACATGTTACCCTTTTTATTTACATGTTGAGTGTTAAAACCATAAGATGCAATGAGTTAAGTGTCAGCATGATGTGCCGTTTGACAAAATAATTCCATGAAAGAAGGAATGTTCTTTGGATGAATTCCTAAAAAGATTTCATGTTATTACTTATATATACATCGCTTTATTTATATACACACGTCACCAAGACCGAAATATACCACCTCCTTGAACGAGGTGCAACCACAGCAGGAACAGGGTGCTTCAACGTTCAATATGTCTTTCCTCACTTTTACCAAATTCTTTCTGTAAGTGTTTCAACACTGCTCATACACCAAAGGTGCTAAATTTCCAAAGTCACGTGAACCTAAATGCAATGAATGAAGAAACTTGAAGAGGTTTCCAATGTCATTGTATTAATCTAGTCTCACCTATTGGACTCATCATCACAATAAGTCTGCTATTTTGTCAATAAAAGGTGGCTCTCTGAAGAATGTCATCAGTGTAAAGAGTTAAAATATTTTATGATCAAATTGAATCTATTTATAGAGATACAATTTTAAAGTCATTCTGGAGCATTTAATCGAGGTTCCTACGCGTTGAAAATAGTCATTAAGTGTTGTTTGTTGGACTTTATGTCAATTTTTTTCACCAACTAACACTAACAAGGGTCCTTTTTGTTTCCTTTTTCTTGGTGTGATTCAAGAAATTCTTTATGGGCTCCCCAAGCATGGCACATGACTGAGAAGTCACAGAAACTTTTGTTATGTCAATGACACCAACCCAAGTTGTTAGCTGTGCTCAAAATTAATTCATTCGGCTTGGTTCCGTATAATAAAAATAAAAATAAAAGATCCAACACATGATATCACCACTCCGCCTAAAGGTACAGAGTGATTCCTTTTCTCATCGCATGCTTCTATCAGTAGACTAATTTCCCACAAATACGGACATACAAAAGTTAATTAGTTTACCATGGTCATCGAGATATCCATCTCAAATTTCACTAAGACTCCTAGCCAAACTCTTTAGGATCTAAAGAAAATGGTAAGCTCTGTTTGTTACCACTATTTAAGTTTGTACCTCAAAGGGTTTGGGGCTTTTCTCTCCAAGAACTATCATTTTCTATTCTTCTCTAGCTATGCCCTTCACTCAAAAGATGACCTACCGCTATGAAATATTGATGAAATGAGAGGTAGTAACCCCAACTCAAAGAACTATCGACATTCCTTTACATTCCCTTGGTGTACCTAGTTAAATATCTATCAAGTCAAATGAGTTTTAACATTATATGATGAGAGAAAGAATAAGATGAAAGTGGGAATTATGTACATTCAAATCTGTGAACCAGCTCTCTATCCACTCAAACTACATGGAATAATGGCCAGATGGATAATTGATGTTTTTGTTAATATACATTTTTATGGTATTGACCGCCTTTTAATTTTAGATTTTAATTTTTTTTCAAATTGGTGTTTTTTTTTACATGGGTAAAATATGCTTATTTAATTTATTAAGAATTGTGGTTGAAATCATTTGAGCAATAAAACATAAAATTTAGTAGTTATCTCCAAGATCTAGCAAGGTCAGATTAACTTAGTGGCTATCACTATAAAATCAAGCATCATTCAACAACCCTTTACGCGAGATATACTTAGTAATTCTCTATGACTTAGCAAGAGCTCACACTCCTTCAGATGAGGGAGCTCACTCTGAGCCTTATCACAATGAGCCAACGATCCTCGTGAGATTTAAAGCGAGTGAAGAACAACATTTTATTATGCATAACTATTAAACCATTTCATAAAAAGTACATTTTTTTTAAATCTTAGTAGAATATGTGATTTAGATTTATTTAGAAATCTCAATGGAATATGTGATTTGGGATTTATTTAACAATCTCAATAGAATATGTGATTACCCACAAAAAATATGTGATTTAGATTATTTATAATCTCAATATAATATGTGAATTAGGATTTAAAGGGGAAATTTTGATCATGCAATATTGTGAAGCAATGCAAAGGAAATCCATGTAATATACTTCACAAAGAAAATCCATGCGTGATATAGATAGTAAATTTAAAACTCCAAACTAACACCGCTCAATCTGAGTTGCTGTTAACACATGATTTTTTTAGCAACATTAAGTTAGGAAAGGTTTTGTTGGAATATTCTGCAGATGATGTCTTTGAAATATTCGATATGGCGGGACGTGTAACTTGGACCGGCAAGATCCCGTGAGACATTAATTCCACTTTTATAGTATTAATAGCCAAGATTTCTTGAGCCCAAAATTTTCAATATTCTCATGCCAACTTTGCAATGTTCTCTATAAACTACTTTCAAATTCACTCCGGGTACATCATTGGGCTCCTTACGAAATCACATATCTAAGGAGCAAGAAGGTATTCTAAAGCTACCTCATCCATGATGTACTTACCCATGCTTGGAGGGGATGCACTCATTACACACTAAAAAACTAATGATCATTATGAAATCGATCTACAAGGTACATGATCGCTTTGATTGGTCTTTTGCATCTAGTCTTCATTGTGTAAATCGTTGTGTAAGATAATAACATGGCTTGATCCTGCATATATTTCCCTATCTAGTACATTTTAATTGTTAATGGTGCCCTTTCTGATTGAAGGTTGGGAGGGGACAACCAGCATGCCTTTTCACCGTCTGCTCATTCTCATAATGGATCACCCGAGTCTACAAATTTTGGACTCAAAGTGTAGGGCCATGTTCTTTGGAATCACATTTCAACATTTTCTATTCCCACTCTTTTTGTGGATGATATTTTTACCTTGAATCATATCTTGTGCACATACTTGTCTACTCTCCACTATATTTTTCTCTGCCTGGGAGTATGAAAGATCGTCTTATGATTGGTGTTCAAATCCTCTTAGTGGCCGGATGGGGATCTTAATCACATGTCAAATCATCACAGGTTTTTCCATATGCCGCCGGTCCCCCTTGCAAAGGGTTTACACCTCAAGCTCGACCGAAACCCATTAGCTTACAAAAGTGGGATTGTCTTCGTTGTTGGAAAAATTCAAAACAGACTCTTGCAGCTGGCTCAACCGATGGCTTTCACTCATGGGCAAGCCTTGGCTCTGCATTGTACTCCATTATTTTGTGATGTTTAAAAGAGCATCCCATCCCCGTTATCCCGGCTTCCACTGGCTGCTCGGTCCCAAAGAATCATCGTATCCTCATTTGGTCAGAAAGGGTGGTGGCAAGTACCGACCTTTGTGATTGAAAGCGATTTCAATCTCAAATGATGGGGGATGAGGCTACTTGACATTCGCATTTAACCGACCTTCTAGCCAAATATTTATGCCGCGCACTCTTCGGCATGTAGTATCCCAAGTCGTCCCTTTTTCCGTAGAAAACACCACATCCACATGGGCTTCATTAATTTTTGCAGGTTTCCCTTTTTTTCATATATGCCTCGCTTTTTGCTTAAAGCCTTTGTGTATTTCCTTACTACCCCGTAGACTTTCTTTTTTGTTCGGGAATTTCCTAGACATCATGATCGGGATCACGGCACACGTTCAACTTCGGATTTTTTTCAATCCTTCTTCCGTCCGTCTTCACTAGTATAGAAAGGGATTTTATTCCCTCTCGTAGTTTATCCCCGACTTGGTAGCCGTTCCATATGGTGTCTTTGGTCATTCCACTGGCCGCAAAGGTTCAATGGTTCTTGGTTTCAAAATCACTCAACATTGAGACCACTGTACTCTTCGGTGATAGAATCTCAATCGTGGGCCAAAAAAAAAGGTTCCATTGACATCATGGTGTTGTATCACGCAATCTCATCGCTCCTTCGTGCCACCCTCTAGCCTGAAAATCATCTTCCGGAAGAGAAAAACCCCTCAAAGACTTTTCGTATGGTTGGCTTAGAAAGAGATACTTATGTGGGACAATCTTTATCAAGAGGCCTCCAAGGACCCGAAGATTCTGCTTCCTTATGCTTCCAGACTCGAGTCTATCTCACACCTTCCTTTTATGTTTCTTCTTTCACTTCCGGTTATATGGCTGTACCCACCATCATTTTCACAGACCCTCGATGTTTGGTCATTGTCGTTCAATGCATTCTGGTGAGGTCATAGACCAAACACATGTTCCTTGCCTTTCTTCCTCTTCTAGGAAGTTCAGGCCGACAGAGTGATTCACTCTCTCCGGCTCCTCCTCACCCATGGAAGTGATCTTCCATTCCATCATGGCTTGGATCAACTCCCCAAGATCTCCTCTCTGCTACTACCCCCAATCTTCGAAATTCATCCGTCTCCGATCCAACACTGGGCCCAGGTTTTTGAGCGGGCACGTAACAACATGGGGTCCGTGGATGAGACTGGATCAAGCTATCTTCATGAGGAAATTTTTCAAGACCGCCGGAATGGGGACCGGTGGTTCAAGACAAGGGCCCAGCTCCTTTCCCTTGGAGTCTTCTTTTGGTTTGAACACAATGCTCGTATTCGAACCCTAACCATGGGGAATCCAAAGCGTCATTGATGGTCCGAATGGTTCCATTTTTTCATCCCTTGGGTCTCAATGGCCGGATCAATATAACTCTTCCTTACTCCCTCCGCGCCAACCCCGGGTTTCTTCTTGGTTGCGATCTTCCCCGGAGGCTGGGCGATCGACTCTCCAAGCTCGGCTCGGATTTTTCCTTTCGACTCTATACATGCGGAGCGGCGGAGGTCCCTTCTCTGTCGAGTTCATACCGTCGCTCTCCTTAATTTGTTTCGGGGGTTTTCTCTTCGTATCTCCTTCGGATTTACAGGCTCATGATGCCGCTTGTTTTTTTTTCTTTTCTTATTTTTTTTTTTGTCTTTGCCCATTCTAGGTTGAATCACAGCAATATGTGCAATACCTCAGCTTCCTTGAGCCTAATAGTCATTATTGCATATGTTAGTCCACATTTGGATCATTCATGTAACTTTCTCATGCTTAATATGTATTGTTTCTTTATATACATAAAAGAACAACGTTTTTTCCTCCCAAAAGAGATAGTTAAAACTATTAAAAAGAAAAAAATTTGTTTTTTCTTTTTCTTTTTTTCATGTAAGTACAATTTTCTTGAAAATTTCAAATTTTCTTTAAGTTTTTTTTTCATTGTTTTAATTATTTTTCCTTTATTTAAGTCCAATCAAAATTCAAGTTTGTAAAGAGCACCATTGCACACAGAAATGCACTAATAGTGTTTTTTATTATCTATTTGCACTCAATTACAACACATTTATATAGTTGGTCTCGTATCCAATTTATATTCTTAATATGGATATAGAGGTTGAGAGAATATCTCAACAACTCTCCTAAAAAATATCAAACCAACTTCAACTTACACATTACATTAATGAAGAATTATTTCTATTACCTCCCTTTAATGCTTACATTTTAAAGTCATAGTATAAAAACAATACATGGAATACACATGTTTGATCCTGGCCTCATCAACAACTCTACTCCACTCAAAATACGTTGACTCCAGCTTTTCTTTCCACATCTTCGAGCATACCTTCCAACTCATTAGCACACTCCGTTTCTAACCATCAACTGCTTCACTTGGGGAAAGAATTTATCATTGACCTCCCTAAGAATAATCTCAATAATAAATCACCCCATGGATATCATCTCGGAAATTCCTCGAAGAGAAAATTTTCAATGTTACATAGAAAATGAATGATACCGAGCATATTCGTCACCAATCATACAATCGTACCTTTTTCCACATACATTCGTTGTTCTTTGTTCTTGAAGCCTCGAGGAACAACAAGCCCATCAAATTAACAAATGAAGAACATAATAAAAAGATGATGCGTTCTCTCGCGCCAAAGAACTTAGAGAACCACTAACTCACAATCACAAAATAATAAATATAGTGTATATAAACACATAAATGATCATTTCTAAAATGGTTTTAGAAGTTCACATACAGTCATCATCACCTAATCAGCAGGTCATCCAGTATTTTCGCATCGCAACGTTACTCCCACTATTCGACGTTGAGAACTGCCAGAAACTTCAAAATCCACGCCGTAGTTCTCCAACCTGCGTTCACCGCACCACCGCCGACCCGCCCATCACACCGCTAGATTTACTTCGTATTTTGACTTCTTCATCAAACATATTTGACATCGCATTTTCTTAATGGATAAAGGGACGACCGTCGTGCTTTTGTACGGAATCGGGTCCGAACGACGACGTCCTTACTTCAAAGTAACAAGTAAGAGGAATGTTAGTGGCCTTATTTTTCATCACAATGTCGTTCACATTCACCGCACCAACACGCCGTAGGAGACAAAATCCCGAGACGAGCGGGGCGAGGGCTCGGCCTAACAAGTTCTACGTAGAACGAGGCTAACCATGGTCTCGACAGGCTATCGAAAGACGCCAAGGTTCGAACACGATCTCATGAAGGGCCCCGAAGATAAAACCAACAAATTACTCATAGCAACTGTCTCAAAGGGAAGGAGACGATGAGCAAACACCATGGCAACTAAATTTTTGTCAGTAGGGCCAAACAAGGCATCACCATCACAGGTTGTTCCACACTGACAGCGTTGATACTTCGTCGTAGTGCTGACATCTGATCGACTAAAAAACACGATGCAAAATCAACTCCTCATGATGCGTGTTCTCACGGAGGGAGAAAAAACTTATAATAGTCAACGATCGTTATCACAAATGTTTTCTTCAAAACTTCAACACCCTAGCAATCTTTCTTCCTCTTTTACTACTCAACATCAAAAATAAACACAAATAATAAATCGACAAACACACCACACCAGACACTTCAATGACAATTAACTTCATATTTTCTCACATTTTCCTGCCATCCTGAATGGATTGAAGCTTAATGAAGCCCATACCAAATTAAAGTTTTAGAAGAGCAATTACTTTCTATCACGTAAATGCACTAATATATTTTTTATTATCTATTTTGCACTCATCACACATTTATATAAAGGATCTCAAGACCAACTTATTCCTAATATGATACAGAGTTGACATAATATCCACAACCTCCTACAAAAATCTCAAAACCAACTTAAACTTACTTAATAATGGAAGCATTATTTCTAATAATCAAAATTGTTTCCTATTCAAATTTTGGATTGTCTAATTTTAGGAAATTATTTAAATAGATAGAACCAATTTTGATTTTTAATACGATGATTATCCGCTTTATTTTTGAAATAATACATGAATTTAGGTAAATTTTAATGAACTATTTTCGTATTGAAATGGATCATTTTTATATAAACTTGTTTAATTCTCCATTCATCCCTCAATTTTGAATTTGTATTCAATATACTATGTTTACACTTAGAAACACAGAATAGTCATAAACAGATTCTTAGAAATAGTTATCAAGCCATAATCTTTGATGCTAAATATTAAATTAAGTGCACTGAAATGAATTAACATGTCAGGAAATAGTAGTTCCAACAGTTTATAATGGAATAAGTATAAGTGATTTGTCATAATCGTACAAGTGATCAAGAAAGGGAAGAGTAAATGAAAATATATATTGATTTGCGTTGGCCACTTTTACCATGACTGTGTTTTTCTCAGGTAAATTCTTCTCCTTTGCTTGTTTTTTAACATTATAAATTTTAACAAAAATACTGCAATTAATATGTTAGCATTATAAGTTTAATGTAGCACCAATTAACAGTATAGTGATTAAAAAGCTTGGTCATATTACTATTTTTCAAATTTGAATAATTACCATTTCTATCTTTTTTCAACAAGGAAGTGTTTGAAAAAATGTAGAAAAAAAATGTTAAATTTAAGAAATAATTAAAATTAAAATTAAAAAATAATAAAAATAATCATCATCTTAATTTTTAGTATTCTCAATACAAAGAAGTTTCTTTAAATTATAAAAATGTTATAATAAAAAATTAGAGATATTATTTTTATTCTAATGACGAAATATATATATTATAATTATCTGTGTCAAAATGATTTTACTCTTTAATTAATTTGAAAATTTGTAAATATAAAAGTTATTATTTTACTCTTACAAAATGTTTTGGTAAAATTAAAATATTATTATTATTATTATTTTTATGATTAATTAATTTTATGTGGTTCAATTTGTCACAACTAAAAACTTAGAAAAATAACCACTCATCTAAAAAATATATATGATTTTCCATAATTAATATTTTCTTTCCTTCATTATTAAATATTTATACATATAGTCATTCCTTGCTTGTTTTCTATTAATTAATTTATTTTTTCTAATAACAATGTTTTTTCACTCCTTTTTCACTAACATATTTTATTAATCATTAATTGTTGTCTACTCTTTTTTTAATAAATCTATGTCATCATGTGCCAATAGATTATTAGCAATTTGATTCTCCACTATGTTGTGGTTAAATTTTGCACTTTAATATAACTAAGTTATATGATCACATTCACCTCATAAAAATTCTCTACTTTTTTACATAGGAAATAGGTACTACAACAACATTACATATTGTACTTTGTTTTAAATTATTAAATATTTAAAAAAATTCAAAATATGAAATTAAATTATATATAAACATAATTAATAATTCTCTTTACAAGTGATAGAGAATTATGGAATAACAAAGGTGTGGACTTAACCAAAGCAGAGAGTCTTGTCCTTGATGATGATGGTTGGAGTAACCAACCGAAATTTCCTTACTAATATGAATCGGGGAAGTCTCCAATCACTACCCTTATATGTTTATTATATGTTTTTTAAAATTTAATTAAAACATGTATAATTAAAAGAATAATATAAATTTAATCAAAATTTAAAATAAATTCTAGTTTATATTTTTTAAATTTAAATTTAAATGTATTAAACATTGTTTAAAAAAACGATTATAATAAATTATACTTATTTATAGTGATTTCCAAACTTCTAAAATTTTATGATTAGGTTGACTTGCAACAAACAAGTGAGATAATGATAGTTTCTGTTTGAAAAGATATCTATGAATATTATTAGTAGTATTCATTATACAGATGAAATGGTCTTTGGTTGGAATTTGTCACTAGAATTTTTAGTAAGCTATGTTTTTTTGTGGTTTAAAATACATTTTTAAATGAAAAATGGATTTAAAAATAATTCTTGAAAATCTCCTCAAATACTATATCTTAAATTAAAACAACTAAAAACTTATAATTTTTAAAAATTTGTACCTAATTTTGGAAAATGCTGGCAGTAAATCATTTTGTCTATTAGTTAGAGTATAGGTTCATAATATACATAATTATTTACAGCTTTAAAAAATCTGATTTTTTTTTAATTATATTTAAATATTTCAATTTATATTTTTATAATTTTAAAAAATAAATTATATATTTAAATATTTGTATAAATCTATTAAATAATTTTTCTCAATGTGAAATTATAACATAATAAATTTATATTATTAAAATTATATGTAAAATTAAAATATAATAAATTTGTATTATTTAAATGGTATATAAGTTAAAATTATTTTTAAACCAAACACAACTAAAATTATTATGCCATCTAACAAGGATATCCACTTACATACTTCTTTTTGAGTGTTATATTCATTTGATTGTTAAGTATGTATATATATATATTTATAACTTGAGTGGAGTGTACAGGTATTCATTTGGAGTGTTAAGTATGTATATATTTAAATAATTGAGTGGACTTTAATAATTAGGAGAATGTATATCTCATAGAAGGTTATTGTCAGACTAGATAGGGGTATGTTTGCATGTTGATAAATTATATTATATAACTAACTCACTGGGTGTTTTTGTGTTTTAGAGAACACTTTTCACTTTTCAATCTATAGTTGATAATATTTATTTATTTATTTATGTATTATTATAACACTACACTAGGTAAATGCCCAAAAACTATAACTTATATATTTTAACATGGCACTTTTTTTTTTTTTTTATGTTTAGTAGTTCTTATTATTTTCTATTAGTGCAAAAAAGGACATAATAGATGAAAAATTAGACCTCAACCTACCCAAATAAAACTAAGTTTGTTGGCCATTTGAGTGCATTGTACACCATCCAAAAACATGTACTTCTTATTTTCCTAAAACAGTCTTAAGATAATGCATATATCAAAGTTTACTAATACTAACATTTAAGGTATCAATACAAGGGTAAATATCATATTTACATAAACACAAATATAGCTAACCGTTTAAAAACTTAGAGCCGATAAATTTAATCATCATCTCCGACCCACCGCTGATCTTTTGACACTCGGCACTGAATTTCAACTCATGGCTTTGCCTTTATGTCCTTCTCCATTCGCCAAGACAAGACATCGATGCATTGGCACATGTTGATTTCTCGGATGTTTCTATTAATTCGGCCAGGTGTAGAATACCCACCTTCGTTTCCCGAATTGACATTATGGCATTTACCGCAGGGCACTCTTAACTAGCCAATATGTTCTCAACATATTGAAAGAAATTCTCCCATGGGTATGCTCGAATATCAATCGTATTCAATTTTTTTGCTCAAATTATCCTCCCCTCTTCAATTTTGCTCCTCGTCATCTCCCATCCAAAAATAAGACATTTTAAAGAACATGGTGTTTTTCCGTTAAGAAGTTTGACCAAGGGCTCCATCACTTCTTTATGACGCCTCTCTTTAATGCGAGGCTAAGCTTGTTTCTTTGGTTTGTCCAATTTGGCCTTTCTTCCTCATTTTTTCGACCATGTTGACCGGAAAGAAAACTAAAACTCGGAGTAGCAACATGATAGTACCGAGACAAGCACGAACAGATATTGAATTACAAAATTTGCAATGCAAAGAGATGGATAGCAGTTTCAGTGCCTTATCCTCTTAAAGGTACCTGCCTTCTCCTTTTCCTTCCTGGCCTATGATACTACCAAATTTTCAACCAAAGACTCTAGGCATAATATTAAGAAAAGTATCTAGGGGCCATAGCAAAACAAGCAAATGCCTACCTTTACCAAAACCTAAAAATTCGCATGCCCCATATTTCTAAAACCCCATAATTCAAAAACGGGTTTCTCACTCATTCAGCGACGATGATAATACACGCACCCTCACCCAGAGTGCAACTCACTCCTCCCAGACTCTACCCACCCAAACACCACATCATTAACCTTCATGCATTATTTCCCAAGCTAACCTCGTAACCGGGGGAAGAGTAGTTATTTAAATTTCTTTCCACATAGAACTATGAATGAGGTGGTGGTTCATTATTCTACCATTGGATGACTCCCACCTTTACTCACAAACCCTAAAAATTTATACGTATAATCGAAATAAACTAAAATTTTCGGTCACATGCCGCGAAATTCTCACACTATCTTCATTTTCAATCGCAAGGAGGAATTTGAATATACCGTTACCCATACAATCCACCAAAGATCTTCGACAGCTTGCTTTAGGCATGCAGAGGAGCCCACTTCTTCAATGAAAGCGAAATTATGACGATGGTTAGAGTGTTTAAGTTCTTTAACCTCTGTACCATTCTCCAACCTCTTTTCCTACCTAACACCGACATCCTCATTGGCTTTTCCACCGCTTCCCATGCAAATTAATTACTTAATTATGTTATCACTTGGGAGATGTCCTCCATTACACGCGTCAAAATCGCCACCCTTGCGTATGGTGGCCACTTTGTCGTCCCATCTTCCACAGTATTGCGATTTCCGGCTGTACTGCTGCCCTCTCTATTATTCTCCTTGTTGCCATGTACCCCCGGGTTATTTAATACACATTTGTTTATAAGTGGTTTTTTTAATTAAAGGACATAATTATTTGTAAATGTTAAATATCATTAAATACCATTGAACACGACACTTATCGATAATTAAAAAATAAAATTTGAAAACTTATTCCAAATAGACATGTTCTAATTTATTTATTACTTATTTATAATTAATTTAGATTAGGGAAACTCCTATTTCAAAATAATCATACCTATCAAAGTAATAATTGATTTAATTTCATAATTTACAGAGTACATATGTATAATTGATTGATTTAATATTTTTTATTTAAAAGTTATGATATGATACCATGAAGATTTTTCATAAATGTAATGTAAATAAAAACAAGATAAAACAAAATAAATGATATTGAATGCTAAAGTGTCGAGAAGTGTAAAGTGCAATAAACAAAAATTACAAAATTAAAAAATTCAATGGTAGAGAAATTTCTTTGAATAAATTTGCGTTTAAACAAGTTTGCAATACATTTAATGGTGTTATAAATATATTAAATTACCAGTGGAATACACAATTTATCTTCCAAACAATGGCCATATTGGTTTGCATAATTATTTAAACTATTTATCCATGCTTTAAGAAAATAATTTAAATTAATTTAGACTTTACACAACTCATGACAAGGACAAACATCAATTCTCATTAATTTGTAAAGGATGTAGGACTCCTTAGCAATTGCCTAGTTCTATTGACTAGCATTAGTTTAACATTGACCAATACAATTTACAACATTGAATCCTTTGAAAATAAAATAAAAAACAATATTATTAAAAATAAACTATTACTATTATTAAAAAACTATTTTTCAAATATTTGATTAGACCATAAATTTAAGGTCTTATTGCAAACATATTTTATCCCAGGTGGATAAGTGTCTCATATTTTGATCCATATTTTTAGATATTTTTGTAATATTTATGAATTGATTTTTAAATATTTTCAGTTTAATTTTATTTTAAGTTTTTCAGAAAACCAACCAAAAATTAAAATCTTTAAAATTGTTAGATATAAGATTAAGATCCATAATTTAGATAAACACTTTGATTAATCACATCATTAGGATTAGTCGACGTTTCACCATCTTATCCTCTAGAAATATTATTGAGAGCAATCGCTTCACCCATAAGATTATGTTCTTCCCAAGATTCATAACTGCAAGCCTTTGGGGACTCATTGTTAACACAATAGGTGTGTCCTCATATCATCTGCTAAATTTTAACAGAAGATTAAACCCCTCATGGGGCTCAATCTTTTGTTAAGGACTCAGCCTTTATCAAAGAATGGAAGGACATTGTTGGAGCTTGGGGAGTTATTAGTAAGCTTTGATGTTACGTCATTGTTTACCAAATTCCCATCTCAGAAGATATTGATTTTTCATTAATGGCCTGGACGTTGTCAACCCTCAAATCTGGTTCCCCCCCACCAACCTTTTAGTTTCAAGGTGAGTTCTTATGAGCAAGTTTAAAATAGTGAGTTCCTTTTCCCCTATTGTTTCTAACTTATTTATGGAAGACTTTGAATCTCCAAGGCCTAGCCTCAACTAATTTCACTGTGAGGAAGAACATGTTCATGGAGTTTGACATTTGTGTTATCTCGGCTCCATGGTCATGAAAAATTAGACTGGTTCTCTAATACCGTTCTCCCATTCTATTCCATTAAATCACGATGGGATTGAAGTGATGATTGCCCTGCCCTTCTTGGATATTCTTCTGTTTTAGAAGGGAAGATGGTTCCATTTCCACCACTGCTTATAAACCGTCACGTAACAATATCTCCATGCTACTTCATCATTTTCCCGCCATAAATTTGGTGCTCTTTTGCACTCATACCGTGCTCATGAATATCCCATGATAGCCACTTAGAGGTGAGAAATCCCATCTTCTTGAATTGTTTTTTAATAATGGTTATAGTAGATCTTAGGCCTTAAGGCTCAAAAATCCCCATCATGGTTAAAGGTAAATCATCTCGAGATGATCCTGGTCTCCAAAGTTCATATTCCAGCTTATCCAGGGGACTTTGGACAAAATTTTTCATGTCCTGCTGCATTAATGTCTCCCCTTCTTCAAGGTTTCTTATACTATTAGAAACTCACTTGGTTCCTGTGAAAAGACCCTATTCACCCTAAGGACATTAAGTGTGTTTATTTGTTCCTGTTCCTGACACCTCTTATATCGTAGCAAGTCAGACGACAGAGATGAGAATCCACAGAGCATGCGTGCATTAATTTTAATAATAACCCACCCCGCGCTTCATTTTGCCGAACATGCGGGTGCCCGTGTCACTATGCCGGTTGAGATTCCAAAGTCCTTGCTAGGTGGGTCACTTCACCTCAGGCGGAAGCTTAGAAGTCATTAGGATTGAAAGGAATGCTAAGAATCTCAATAGGGATGATGGGTGAAATTGAGTAAGAGTTGGGCCCCAACTCTCTAAATGATTTCACCCTCTTGTGTTTTTTGTCTAACCTTAATTTTATTGTCCTCATCTTTCTTTTAGTTTTTCTTTATCTTATTTGTGTCTCGCCGTGCTTCCTATTTCCTTCTGACATTTTTCTTTATATGGATTTCTATTCTCGATTTAGTAAATAATTGTTTGTCAATCTTTTTATAATTATATATTATGAATGTCACAAGAATTATTAATATATAATATTAAAATAATTATTA
Source organism: Pinus albicaulis (assembly GCA_034641835.2). NCBI lineage: Eukaryota > Viridiplantae > Streptophyta > Pinopsida > Pinales > Pinaceae > Pinus > Pinus albicaulis. Next base: position 954,751,337 of record CM076577.1, on the reverse strand, counting down.
TATTTAATATATTTTTTTAAAATTATGTTTTAGCTTTTATATTAACTATTAACCTATTAATAATAAGTAGGAAGATTTTAATTAATAATAATCATATATTAATTAATTTTTTTAACTAATTAATTAATGGTTTTCAACCACTAGTTTTTAAATGCTAGTCCTAACCACTATCTCCTCGGCAATGATGAATTTAACTATTTATTCTATTGATATCAATCATATTTTTTCACCTTCGAGATGAACTATTAGATGGTCAAAACATCTACCTACCTAATCCTAATAATAATGTGATTAATCCGAAACATTTATCTTTAAAATTGTTCATACTTCGCAAATAACACATTATCATGAGTTACTCATAATTTATGCAAATATTTGCATATAAATAAGAATGAGATGTAAATAAATATACTCAATCATCTCAATAAGACACAGTAAGATTTGATTTTACCTATTAACCATTATTAATTTAACATTAACCAACATAAATTATAATGTATTATACATTTTTATAGAATAATTTAAAACTTGAATAATAAACATTAAATTAAATTATTAATTTTAAATTAATCTATTTACATATAATTAAAATTTAACTATAACCAAAATTTTTAACCTTTATACTCTCCTTAGATGTCTCTTCCCCTGAGGTATGGGTATGCTATATCCGTTTTTTGCAACTTTAATATAGAGCTTAATAATGTTTATTAAATCGTTGTGGTATACGTTTGTTAATTTTTTAGGTGTGAGATTCAATTTTATATCTATTAAAGACGTCATAAATGGTAAGATAAACTAATTAAATTGATATAATTTTGGATTAAATTCATTTAATCACAGTTGTTTAAAACAAAATTATATAAAAAATTGTACATTAATTAAAATTTAATTCTAGCATATTACTAATAAATTATTGTAAGATTATTTAATATTTAGTTAGGTAAGAATTAAGTTAAGAATTGTAATTAAAATTAGAATTAAGGTAATAACAAGGAAATAATCATGAAAGTATAATTCGTTATAAAAAAGTTTTTACTTATAATATATGATATGTATGATATGAAGGGTCGCATTTATGGAAGGATATTATCTGAATCATAGAACAATAGAAATCAAATTTGTATAAAGCTTAAAGGAAAACATAATTAGGTGAGATGTGCTGGCCTCTTACAAGGCTTACATAATATAACACAAAGAATTAAAGACATTGTTATTCTAGGAGACTGCTTAATCTCAATCCGTTGGTCTGCTTAAAGGAAAGTAGGAGAATTCTCATACTAATCGTGCTCCAAAGAATCGTAATAATCGATAGAGTCTTTCCATTTAAAATAATTCTATCATGTTCTTTAAATAATAACATGATGTTGATTCAGCAACAAAACTTGTCTATGGAAAATACGAAGCTAGAATCAATGACTAGCAGGTTTCCGCTCCCATCCCCTAGGGCTCACACTTGCCTTGCTATCTCTTTGTTGACCATATGAAATTTTGTTTTAAAATAATCCCAAGGTCTCTTTATTCTCCTTACCTTATATTTTTCTCATCCCCTACTCCCTAATCAATCTTATCCTCCTTATTCCCTAATTTCCACCTTTTTGTCTTTTTAGGCCCTCCCAGGACTTGGTTCCCCGGGATATACGAGCATATATGGATTCTCGAGGTGGAATTGCGAACAAGGTCATGCACATGATGCTACCTCCATTTTCAACATTCGTTATTATTGGCATCTGTCCATCCAGATTCCTGAAACGCACTCATTTTGATCGTATGGTTTATCAGAAGTAGCAACCTGAAATTTAATGGTATACTGATGAAGGAGATACCTTGATGAGTTAACGGAATTAGTGACAAATTAGACCGTGCTTAGTTTCGCATTATTCATGTCCGAAAATTGCTTCGTGTTTTAATTCTTCAATTTCGAGGCCTCACATCCATAAAAATCATTATGTGAACCCGCCTATTCATCTTTTGTAGTTTCGGGCAGAATATGATCCCTTGTTCTGATTATAGTAGTCATCTTGACATTTCGACTGTGGGTCGAAGCACTCGTTCATGGAATTTGAAGGGTAAAAGGACTCTCTAGTTCTTCAAACAACCCTAGCACCGGCTTTTTTCCTTGCTATCACAAATTAATTCGTTTCTTTTAAGATTAATAATTTCAGCTTATAGTTTTAATTTAACATCTACATAAAAGGTTAATATTGAAACCTATTCATGGCAGTCTTGCCTGCTGCTGAATTTTCAATTATGGTTTTTTGTAGAATGGTCCCGAGGACCCCACTTGTTCCTCCATTAGTTCTCATTCCATTCCTTGGTCACTAGAAGTCATTTGGTCACAGAGTCTATTCTCGCCCAAGCTCAGGGCTGTAGCCACCTATGTTTTGATTCTAGACGATAAAGAACATATTAGACCAACAGCATTTAAGATCAAAGCGACAAACAATTTGGAAACTCTCCTTGAAATCTTTAATTTCTTCAATTTCACCTAATTTCTTTAAAGGCCATCTTTCTTCAAGGTTTGTTCCATTTTTCATGGGGCAGGTTGTCTTTGTCACTTTCTACCCGTGTATCAGAGAAATCATGACTCCAACTCGAGACTTTGAATAGTGAGCCCCTATTTCCTAATTACCCATTCATTACAAAGCCTTGGTAGAGGTTGATTAAAATTTGTAGGTTAAATTTATTTAATTTACATCACAAAATTTGATTAGAATACTAAAATCATGTCTCTCCCAACATCAGTATCTCAAAATGTATTTACATACGAATTAGGATGCTCTGTGATTCATCCAACCCCAGGTGATACCAACACAGTGCCATGACCGGCTTCTGAGTATCCAGAAAGGAAAACATCTATCCCAACTGCCCACCGTGTTGAAAATGCACAAGATGATGGAGCTTATAAAAGAAGTCACTAAGTGGGTCTCACAGCTATTTTTGTGCTAAAGTTTATTTTTAGATTGTGTGTCGTGTTTTTAGACAGGAAGGTGACCAAATTTGGGTGGAGCTGCAGATGCTAGTCAAGGTGATGGATTACTGAACAGAAATAGGATGTGAACCTTATTTTTAAGATACAATCATTGGACCGTTTACGCTGAAAATAGAAACAAACAAATATTATTAAACCTCGATGAAATATTTAGACCATAAACATTACCATCTCTGGAGCACCTAGTTTTGATGTTTGTATGTGGCATGTAATGGAAAGAAGGAATTATGCTTATTCCTAGTTATTTGAGCTATTAGCTGTTGATCAAAGTGAACCTTGTGTAGTTTGTGACAGACATTGTGATGTCTTCATTTAATTGAATAATTAGCTCAGTTTAATGTCTAACTGGTGTACATATACTAGTGGATGATCGGTGTGAATTTGGATCATTAATTAATTCACTAAATTATTAACTTGCAATCAACTAAACAACACACTCGCTAACTGCGAATGCATGACGCTTCTCATGGGAGACCGTTGTTAGAGGTGGGGCAGGATGAGTGTAGACTATCGCTCAGGACCGCTATCGGCATGAGATTTGCACACATTGATGGAAATTTCCAATGAGGCACTGCGCAAAGACAAGCTAGATTCAAACTGGATCTAATTCATTCTCATCTTGGATCGCGCAGAGAGTGCGTGCATTTGGTGGGATAAAGATTTGAACCCTATGACTTGTTCTATATCCTCACCAGTTTGTGTGCGCATGAGAGAGTGCTTAGAGTCGTATAGCTTTGTGCTATGTATTGCATACTCCTCATCATAATATACATATATTGGGGTTGTCACCACATTTCTACTACATACCCATGTTACATGTGTTTTCGATAATGTTTTTAATGTATAAAAGCATCGGCTTTATTTCTCCGCATAATATTGATCAATTGTAGAAGAGGTTATGTATTATGCATGAAGCTTAAATAGTGTAATCGTATAATACTGAATAATTCAAACTTATTATTCAAATTTATACATGGTAATAGAGGAAAATTGATCATCGGATCTACGTTGATTACTGGCACTTATTTCAGACAAGTTCCAGAAAGCAAGCCAGTAGCTCAGATCTGTACCTTTCTTGAAAGGTGACATACAAAGAAATTCCCCTTATAGTTGACATTTGTGCTATACCATTTTTTCTCACAGATTGGAAGTGGTTGAGTTTTGAGCCGGTGGAGACTCGACTTGCACAGAATTTGAATTCGAATTTTATGGAAGAAGCTATGTCGAAGTCAAAATGCTCTCATCTGAGCTACATCGGAGTAGCCTTTGAGGGTACCTAAATTATGTTAAAGAAGGACAAAATGAGGCAAAGATGAGGATAACCAAGCGAAGGAGTTCAGGAAGCTTCAGGCCCCAAATCCCCATCGTTGTCGCTCAAGTGAGGCTTGGCAAAGAATATGGCAAAATGTCGAAGGATTCTATCGAGGGCGGAAGGATCACATTGCATTCACAGCATGCATGAAAATCTTCCATATTGAAGGGGAAAGTGCTGACAACTTATTCTGAAAGCAAGAGCGACCGCAGGAAGTTGGCGCTCAAGGATAAACTCGTACACATACAAGATGTGGGGAGAAAGCACAGAGCCGGCACCTTGTGTTCATCCAATGCAAGATGAGCCGGGGGAAGTGTGGGGGGTGACCGTCGATGATGAGAATTGGTGAGCTGGATCTCCCCGCCTTCTTAAGAGTTGGTACTATCGTGATTTTGTCAATGGTCGAGAGAAATTGCCAGGATGGGAGCGACGGACGCATCTTCGCAAGGGGCAGTGGAGACAAGGCGAATACCACAGACTCGTATCTTCATCAAAGGCATCCGATAAGAAAATTGCGCTTGGTCGTCAAACAAGAAGGAAGAGCAAGAAAGGACTATCTCCGGCGGTTAAAAGGAAGAAGTTGATGTCCAAGGTGAAGTAAGCTTCTTTACCCGTCACCAACACGGAAATTATGCCACTAATTGTCCGTTGAAGAAGAAAATTGCCAGCCGCTTGATCTCACACCGGGAGAGGCCTTAGCCCTTGTAGCTTGAGTCATATTTTTCACCCATCACAGCGTTGGTCTCAAGTGACAGGATCAAGATGGTTCTTGGACAAGGAAAGCTTGGCTGATCGGAGATCGAGATCTGCTTTTCGTATCCGGATGAAAGATTCGGGAGTGGCACATCGAAGGCGATGATGGCAGATATAGTGCGGTCGCGTGACGATCATTTCTCATGAGAGGGAGTTCAGTAAACCCTTCGTATTGAAGGAAGTGATGCATGTTGGCAGATTGAAGAAGAATCGGATCTCCAAGCAGTTAACATTGGTGGGTATGATGTTGTCTTTCAACAGGGAAAGGGTTTTCCGCGCAAGAAGACAACCGGAGAAACTCAAAAGATAGGGGTTCAACGAACCCCATCACCCTCATAGATGGTTGTGCAGCAGCTCATACGTGCTGCGTAAGGGGAGTGAGAGTTTTATTTGATGGCGAGCTGCAGCACCCGGAGATTGGGCCACCGTGCTCACGTGAGCTTTGAAGATACCCGAAGTAGATTTCATCGGGCTTCCCAAGGGGCCTCCTTATGCTAGCCGCATCAACGTGGTAATTAGAAAATTTGCAGTTTGACCTTCTTGCCAGGTTGACAGTTTCGCCACGATGATCCTTGAGGAGAATCTGGCCACGATACGTGGACCTTTCAAAAGAGCTTCTATTGTGCTACCAAGAACAGCATCTTGTCGTATTGATTTTTCTAAGGTTGGATCTTCTTCACAGAAGAAGAGTGGAGACACTACAAGTTCTAAGGAGAGTTCATGTCGGTTGAGAAGTGAATTGGGGAAGCATGTGAAGGTTTCAGGGAGGACATGGTGGTGAATTCATCTCTCGCTCGAATTCGAAGGACTTTTTCAGCCGTAGAAGGAATCGTGAGAGAGCTCATAGCACCTCATAACCCATTGGTAATGGGTTACCGAGTTAAGAACGTAACGATCGGAAGTTTTTAACGTTTCATTTTGCACACGATTTCCAGGCTCTTACCCTTCACTTGTGGGTGAGCGGCAAGCACACAAAGAGGGCAGAATCGGCTGGGTTCCTCACCGTACACTTGGCATGAGCACATCGAGGAGGCGTTTTCCGTGCGAGGCCCGATATTTCCCACTGAGGATTTTTGGTTCACCCCCGTCTACGATGTGGACGAAGGATGCCAAGAAGAAGTCGTAGTTCGACCGCAGAGGTTGGGGACATTTGTGGGGCACACCGACAGCGTCCCACACCCATCGTAAGTATTTGCTTTAAAGTCGCAAGACTTATAGTGCGACGAGATATCAAATTTAGAGGAGAAAGCTGCAGAAGTGTTCGGGCCGAGAGTGGGAGCCACACTTGCATGCAAGATGAGGAGCTATTAGTTTCAAGGATATCAGAGCTTCCGGATGTGACCTAACCGAAAGAGGAAGTTCGCTAAGTGGAAGAGACCACCCATGCGCCAACCACCGCAGGGGCGCAAGCGCACTGGCGGTGGTTGAGCAACCGTTCAAGATGCGCAGAAGGTTGTAGGACCACCCATGAGGGCACAGAGACATTCACTGTATCTAATACATTGGACACATGGCTCTTGTGAGCAAATGTAACATGACAGCCATCCCTCTTTTCGAGGAAGCTGTGGGGAGGACCTCACATGGGTAGATGCCATGGTGGAAGAGTATGATTTGATTTAAACAAGGCATGGGATATTGTCCCAAGAACGAAAGGGAAACTGGTGGTTCGAGATGGATCTGGCGCAGTAAAAGGAAAAGGGCCGACTTTGCGGCAGGCCACAAGGCAAGATTTGCTTTCAAAAGCAGGCTTCTCGCATAGTGAGGATCACTATGAGGAGACCTTGCACCGTCGCAAGGTACTCTTTCCAAGGCGATGATCTCAGCTTCGGTGCGATGGGTGGCACCATCCATCGGGATGTGGAGCGGTGAAGATTCGTCTTCGAACGGAGCTGAGGAGGAGGTGTACAGAGCAGTTCAAGGTTTCGGTGATCTTTAGCAAAGCAGCTCATGTGTGCAAAGTACTCAAGAGAGCATTGTATAAGGAAACAAGCACCTCGTGCTTTTCAAAGCATATGATGTACACTTATTTTCACCCACCTAGATTCTTCAAGAGTGAGGCGGATCTCTAACCCCATCAAATTCGTAGGGAGGGGAAGTTGTTGATCATTGTCTTATGTAGACGATCTGATTTGACCGTGATGAGTCGATACTTTCATGAGATCTTCTATAGATTTTTGATATGAAAGACTTGGGCCTCCTCTTCATTATTTTCGGGATTGGAAATTTGGCACGTGTTGATGGACCTGTTTATTTCTCATGTAAGTATGTTCTAGGAGATATGTGGAGAAGTTCAACACGGCTGACCGCAAGCATGTTGATACCCTCTTCCCGGAGGCTGGAGGAAGGAGAAAGCACTGCACGAGGGTAGTGGATGCCAACACATTCTACGCTGGTGGGGTCGCCATGTATCCGGTCAACACACGACCCCGATATATGCCAAGGCCATCCGTCTCGCAAGCTATGGTTAAGCCTGCCAAGCTCTTTCCGGGAAGGAAAGCAAGAAGCTGTATTGTGTTATCTTAGAGGCACACTCCAAGATATCATAGCTGTTAAGGATAGGAGGATGAGGTGAAGCGATGTGGCTTCGACGATGCGTATTGGGTGGAGCCCAACTACGAAGAGCACATCCGAGGGGACCGCATCGGGCTCAACAACAACAGCTTTCTTGGTACGTATAGTGTCATGATCCGCGCTAGTTCGGTACAGAGGCCGAGCATATGCATGCAAGCTCTGGCCGCATGCGAGGCTATATGTATTGAGAAAATCCCGGCTCGATTGTTCGGTCACACTTGGAGTCATCGTGATTTATTGTGATAACCGTAGTTGCATTAAACTTAATTAGAACCGTATTTCATGACAGACCCAAATACCTAATTCTCTTTGTGTGACCATCATATTGTAGATTGTGTGTAGAAGTGGAGAATCATGTTACTTACACATTCCTACGAGGATCGTGATGCCGATATCTTGATGAAGGCGCTCAACAGAGCAACTAAATACCGCAGGATAATGCGTATAATCCACATCTTATTGAGAGAGGGAGTGTTGAAAATGCAACAAGATGATGGAGCTAGTGAAAAGAAGTCGCCTTCACAAGGGGGCGATTGTGCTATTGAAAGAAGTCTATTTTTGTAGACTATGTTCATTTTTAGAAATATGTGGACTGCAGCTCATGAGTCACAGATGCTGCCAGATGACTAAGTCGTAGTTGAAACAGATGGACCTCATTTTTAGACATTGGGCGAATCTAGTTTTGACCCGCCGAGCTAAAAAACAGAATGCTCAAACACAGAATATAAACACACCTTGTCCTCTTGGAGCACTGCTGATGCTCGGATGCAGCATTACGCAACCCACGAAGGAATTACGTTATTCCTAGGGGTTAGTTGAGCTATTGCATGGTTGGACGTTAGTTAACTCATGGGCAGTAGCTTGGTGGAGTTGATGAGACAAATATGGAGTTATGTTCGATTTAACTTTGGGTTGAACTAGTTGTATTTATTCTAATCGACAACACACTAGTGATGAGTGGTGTGAATTAATTATTAATTAATTCACACAGTTAACTCATAAATCAACCAACAACACACGTCAATCGCAATGGACAACAATGGAGACCAAATAATAGAGGTGGTGAAAGGGTGAGTGTGACCATACTGTACGTTGTGACCATGGCTATGCATGAGATTTGCACACACACATGGAGATTGCCAATGAGCATTGCGTAGTACGAGCTAGGATTCAAACTTGATCTTATTCATTCTCATCTTGGATTGCGTAGTAGAGGCAAAGCGTACTTGTGGAGAAGATCAACCTTGACTTGTTCTCATCTCATGTATTTTTAGTAGCATGAGAGTTCTTGAGAGTCAAGAGGAGCTTTGTGCTATGTATTGTTACATGTTATCTATCATTATAATACAAGGCGATAGTTGGGGTTTTCAATGTGAAGCTTTCCCCATTACATACTATGTTATATGTGCTTGATTATGTTTTACACGTATGCCACATCGTTCGATTTTATATTGGATGATCAATTGTAGAAGAGGTTATGTATTATGCATGAAGCTTAAATAGTGTAATCAGGATAATCTCGGTGAATAATTCAGCCATATTCAAATTTCTCTACACCTTACAATGAAATGACTAATGTGCATGTAGAATATTGCTCGCTAGTAAGTTTCTTTTGGTCTTTTTTGTGGTTTTGCAATTTTTTTTGGAATGATGTATCTCCAATAATGAGTTTTTGGTCAATTTGAATATGGGTCAAGATTTAACCTTAGAAATGTAATCTATCATGTATTTATTGTGACTGTATATTTAATATCAAAGCTACCATTGTATTTTAAAAAAATAAAAAATTATTATATATATATATGCTAAACATTAATGCATTATAAATAATGTTAAAAAAAATAATTTATGTTAATATGGTAACTATAAAGTTGTTACATGTTAAGATAGTAATTACATATAGAACTTTGTTCATATCTTCATGTAACACTATCTTTGGCTATTTGTTAGTTGTCTTTAGGTGTTTGCATAATTGGTCTCTAAAATTTCTTCAAAATGTGGTAATTTTACTAAGTGCTTAAGATGTTGTTGGGTCTCAAACCCAAAACATGTAGACCACCATACTATCCACTACTCATAATCTATGTTTTTCTATGCTATATGTGTTGAACTACCTCATGCAAAGTATGAGGCATTAAGATCCTCACTAGCTACATAAACTGTTAACTCTCAATTTTTTTTGTGTTTAAATGTGGGGCATATTACAATAACTGTGAATCTTGCTCATATTCACGATTTCATTATTGTTCTTTGTCTTCAAGGTGTTGAATTCATTCAGCTAACATTTCAATGAATTCCTCGTACAGACAATGTTCTCTAAAGAACTCCTCAAACAATTCCCATGATATCCTCAAAATACCCAATCCAATTATGGTAGAAGGATCTTTCCACCACAATAATGCACTTCCCTTTTCTGCTGACAGAAACACCACATGTACCTCTTTCCACGTTGGATGTATAGTACTAAATCAAAACACATAATCATGTTCTTGAAATCATGCTTTGCTTAACGTTCATCAGTACATCCCCAAAAATTCGCGAGCTCAATTTTCTAATGTTTGTGCATATGGTCATTAGATGTGGTTATGAGATCCTTTTGCATGTGAATATTCTTCCTTCTCATGCCTCTCAAGCCTTTTTATTAGTGCATTTGACATCCCTTGAAAAGAGCAATACAATGTTAATGACCTCTCATGGATACATTTTTCTCACATTGAACATGCTTCTTTCTTGGTGGAGAGTTTGTGGGTGCAGTTTTGGTGAGGTGCCATATCTCATCCCAATAGTCCTACTTACACTTTTATTTTCTTTTTACCTATTACCTATCATGGAAAAGAAATTCAAATTTGAGTCAACATTTAACAAACTAAATATTGCAAAAGATTAAAGCAATGGGTCCATGGTTCCAAATCACATTTCCATAACATATGTATAACAATTCCACTCAACCATAAGAGACAATCCATGTAGCATATTTTCTAGATTGTTTTACTAGTGTAGTAGCAAAGAGTCACCCAAGATAAAGGTGTTGACCTTGTGGATAGCCACATTTGTATGGATTGTCCTAGTAAGGGCTGTTGACACCTAACAAAGACAGCTAGACAACAATCGTACATTTGGAAAGGCTCCACAAGATTCATGCAACGTAAAATTGCCATTGTAAAACATCAATCTACTATATTGATATTGTAGGTAAGATTGATAACCAAAATTGCCATTTTACAACTAAGAGTTAGAAAGTTTCTCTGTTTACAATGCATTATCTATAATTAAAAAGGAATCATAATGAATAAATGAATTTTTATTCAAGTAGAGATGACATATATGATGGTAGGGATATAATCTCTATGAATATTCTAAACATTCTTAGTATCAACCACAAATCAAAAGTTGAAATTTATTCAAAAGTACTTATGTTTCTGTTTCTTTTCTTTTTTCTTTTTAATAAATAATTTAAAAAATATCATATAGAAATGTATCATTACAGAACAGGTTATGGTTTTTTGGGTAAGGGGAATTAGTAAGTCATGATATTGTAAAAATTATTTACATATTAATCATCTACATAATAAAGGAGTGAACTTTGTGGTTAATAATCTTGTTTCATGTTTATATATATATATATATATATATATATATGTGTGTGTGTGTGTTTAACATTGATTCTTTTTTAAATTAATAATAATAATAATTCAAACAAAATGAGAAGTAAATAATATAGGCAGAGTACAAGAGTGCCTTTTGTAGTACCTTTTGGTCCACATAACTCTATGTAAAATAATTAGCTTGGGTGGCCTTATTTCGCCTTTGCCTGCCCGATATATTTTCCTTCAATGCTACATTTCATTGACCACCTCCAAGACAAAAGCTCTCGCATTGTGTCAAAAAACTTGAGGATATATTGAATGAGTTCTCAATGCTTTCTTAGTCCAAAGAAAGGGCTCTTCAACTTTCAAAACAAGGCTTAGTGGGATATTTCCATGGGGATCTATAATCGCATGTTCTCCCTACAATGGATAAACAAAACTGGCAGCCATTGTCATGGTCAAGTTTCCTCATTTTCTAGGGTAGAGGGTTTTTATACCTTCTTCTTCAGAACAAGGAAGATCGGGACTCGATCTTCTAAGTGGTCCTTGCTCATGGTGCCCAAGGTCTCTATTTAAATCGATGGAGCCTTAATTAATCTGATCTATGGATGTTCCTTCAATCTGCTCTAATTTCCTTTGGTTAAACCTCACTTCCTTCCTACATTTTTGAATCATGCCACTTTCAAAAGTATTGAAATTCACTTTAAATATATTAACTATGTTGAGCCACAAGAGGGTATGTTTTCTTGTGCTTGTGGATTCATGTCGTAATAGATTTTGGGATTACCGTGTTTTTGGGCACAATAAATCTCAATATGGATACTGTCTCCATATCCAAGAGGTGAATTAAGCATCAAAATTCCTTTTATGCAAGGCTTTTCATGAGCATATGAACACTTTGTCTAGAAGTTGTGAAAAGAAGATCAAGGAGAAATAGAATCAGAAACAATTCAGATCAATGAAAACAACCCAAAATTCAAAGAGACCAAAAGACAGAAACCAATGGGGAAAAATGCAATAGCCTTAGCCTTCTCCATCCTAACCAAAATAAGCTCCAAGAGAGGGTACCAGCAATCATGGTGCAACAAAATAACAATGATCTAGACGATGCAGAACACATCATAATACATGTATAACCATAACAAAATGCAGCTTGAAATAACACTTCATTTCATTAATATCAAAGAACTCAATTGTTTGCAAACAAAAATGGAAATAAATCCAGTTTAAGCCAGTAGCTTATCTCCGAGAAGAGATGTAGGCTGGTGCCTCTCGAAATGTGGCCATAATGAGGCCGAGGGCCTATTTATTATTGAGAAGCCATGGAAAACCCCAAATATCCAAAAACATAACCCTAGAGATGGAGTGCCAAACCATGGGTCCCCGTTTGTAAATGGTTGGCACATCAACTTTCGAGGATCGGAATTTCAGCATACAGATCTCCGTTTGACGTGTCAACACTTCATAGAAATATTTATCTTAAGGACTATACAACTTTTTGAGGAGAACATTAGTCCATGACCATATTTCTCCTATTTTCTTCCAAAAATGTCGTGTAGGGCCTCAAGGCCTTGTGTTCAGTAGACCTGTAAAAAACTACTAGAAATAGTAAAATTTGCTACATACTAAGGAAATCGAAAACTGAAAGAAACCATCAACTCGTTGAAAATGAAGTTGATATTCCCCAAGCAATGTCCCTCCCTATCCTAGGAAAGACTAAGCAAAGCTTCTCCTAATTTTCTTAAAGAATGAATTTTTCCCCCAGAGGGTAATAACAATAAGGTTGCAAGAAAAGGCTACCAACAATACTGCTCAAAGTGACCAAATTAATAACATAGATGAGATTCCCCCAAGAAATGTACCCCTGCTGATATTGAACAAGAAGATTCAAAGGAGAAATTGCTAACTTCACACTAGACAGAGCCCTTGTCATTTTTAGTGATGTGTCATTTATAGATGCATGAGAAAATTCTATTTATAGATGTATGTACACATATTTATAAACCATGTATATTTATGTATGTATCCTTGCACATACATCCTTTAATAACAGTTGGACAACAAACCCTATATTCATTCTCACATACCTCCCTGTAAATAACCTAAGTGGCAAATCATTTAGCTACAGGAACGCAGTTAAGAGGTTGGTTACAAGACATGCAAGTTGTTGAAGTGTTTTGTCTTTTCCACATTAGTCGCATGCATGGGGGGTGCCGAGAGGGGCGATAGCCGCCCCCATACATTGCCTGCCCAAACAGTGGGTCGAAGCATAGCCCCCCACACATTGCGTCAAAAGGTGGGGGCACTGTGGGGGTGACAGTCTCTCTCACACGGCTGCACCCGGCGTTGTGGCTGTGGCCTGGCAGGGGGGCAATATCCCCCCCCTCGCATGTTTCCACAAGGCGAACAGGGGGGTCATAGGGGAGGCGATATCCCCCCCTATATGTTGCATCGAGCACAGGAGGGGCGTCACATGGGGGGCGATAACACTCCCTGTACGTTGCGCTGGGCACAGTAGGGGGTGCAGCAGCCCCCCCTGTTAAGGGTCTGGGGAAACGCCCCAGGAAAAAGAAATTGGACCTTATTTTTAGGTGGGTGGACCTGCCCATGGTTTTGTGCATGGGTTGGCACATGGTTTTGGGGCATGATGGTTTTCAACCCCTGGTATTTTGTAGATCCGTTCAAGGGAACTACGATTATGTTCTAATCTAGGGTTAATGGATTAGGTTTTATGTATGCTTCGGCATGTATATATATGTGTGTGTGTGTGTGTGTGTGTTGTAACACTAAAAGGAATAGAATGAAAAATCAAGCTGGTAGTCCCAATTTTGGATCCAGGGGAAAATCTCTGTGTATATGTTTTATGTTTTATGCTCTCGCTATTGTTTATTTTCGGTTTCTAAGATTCGTTTGTAGATAATGTATGTACAAGGTTAAAACCTACATTTGGTATCAAAGTTGTTTCGGCTTCAAGGGGACGCCTTTGCTGCTGAGGGGTTTTTTTCTCGGGCCTGTGGTAGACTCTATGTAGTGGGAGATCTACGGAATTGATTCTTGCGGTGAAAGAAGACGGCGAGCAGTGGAAAGATAGAGATCGAGAAATTTAATGCTTAGAGTTTTGATTTGTTTGGAAGCTCAAGATGGAGGATCTACTGGTGGATAAAGATCAGTGGATCGCGGTAGATCCAGGTACTAAAACAACGAAAATGTCAGATGAAGACTAGAAGAAGATGGATCGGAAGGCAAAGAGCACAATACGGTTGTGTGTCTCAAATTCAGTATTGTTGAATGTATTTGGGGAAGCTACGACAAAGGCTTTGTGGGACAAGCTAGGGACTTTGTACCAATCTAAGTCTCCAGTGAATAAATTGTTCCTGCGGAAAAAATTGTATAACCTGAGGATGAAGGATGGAGGCTCGGTGACAGAGCATCTGAGTGCCTTCAATATTGTGGTAAGTCAGTTTTTATCTGTTGATATTAAAATCTCAAATGAAGATAAGTGCATCAGTTTTTTGTGTTCTCTATCAGATTCGTGGGACAAGCTGGTTATTGCAATAGGTAGTAATACAACTACCTTGAATTTTGGTGACATTGTCTTAGCCTTGCTGTCGGAGGAAATGAGACGGAGAAATATGGAGGGCCGAAATGGAGATGCCTTATCTGTATGAGGAAGGTCCTAGAATAGAAACAAGAATAAGGTTTCGAGTGGGAGATCTAAATATCTAGGAAATTTTGTAAAGGTGTGCTGAAAATGCGGAAAGTAAGGGCACTACAAAAAGGATTGTAGATCTAAAGCTCCTGAGAAAGGAAAGGGGTCTTATGATGCTTCTTTTGCAGAGGAAAAAACCACCTCGGATAAAGGTGGGGATGTGTATTTGGATTCTTCCTCAAATACACAGGTATATCATAAGGCATGGTTGATTGACTCAGGTGCATCCTTTCACTTCACTGCCCATAGGGAGTGGTTCTACGAGTAAGTATGATGGTGGTGATATCTCTTAGGGGATGATAGGAAGGCTAGAATCGTTGGACATGGAAAAGTCAAGCTGAAGCTGCAAAGTGGAAGGATTAGAAAACTTCCTGGTGTTCTACATATTCCTGCATTGGCCAGAAATATGTTTTATGTAATCAAGATGGATGATGCATGTGTAAAAACAGTGTTCGAGAAAGGTATCAGCAAGATGGTTCGGGGAGAACTGGTATTAATCCAAGTAGTTCAGATTGGAACTATGTACAAGCTTCAGGGTAGCACTGTTATTAATGGGTGCAACAGTTCTGTGGTTCCTGAAAGTGGAGAGGAAAGCCTAGCAGTCTTTGGAGAAAATACCATGCTATGGCATCAAAGACTTGTACATATTGGAGAGAAGGGCCTTCATATACTACATGGAAATGGTATGGTAGAAGGTATGTTTAATTTCTCTTTGGATTTCGATTTCTATGAACATTGTGTATATGGGAAGCATAATCGGGTGAGTTTTCCTTCTAGTGCTAAGAGGGCGAACAAGATATTAGAGCTTGTGCACAGTGATGTCTTTGGACCTGCGTCGAATCAATCACTGGGAAACTCTATGTACTATGTTTCATTCATAGATGACTTCTCGAGGAATACATGGATATATTTATTGAGGAATAAATCTGAAGTATTTGACAGATTTAAATAATTTAAGGCTTTGGTGGAAAACCAAACAGAGAAGAAGATAAAGGTGTTGAGGATAGATAATGGTGGAGAGTCCTGCAAGAAGTAATTTGAAGAGTTATGTAAGAAGTGTGGTATAGCACGATAGAAGACTAATCCATACACACCTCAGCAAAATGAAGTTGCAGAAATAATGAACATAACGTTGATGGAAAAGGCAAGAAGCATGCTCAGTGGTACCGATTTGGGATAGGAATTCTGGGCAGAGGCAGTGGAGACAACATGTTACCTGGTTAACAGATCACATTCATCAGCATTGGAGGATAAGACTCCACATGAGTTATGGACTGGTAAGAAACCCTCTCTTTCACATCTAAGGGTATTTGGATGTGATGCATATGTACATGTTCCAAAGGAGAAAAGGACCAAGTTGGATAATAAATCTGAAAGGTGCATCTTTATTGGGTATAAGGATGGTTTAAAAGGTTACAAGATTTGGAACCCATAAACAAGGAAAGTTGTGTACATTCGAGATGTGGTGTTTAGAGAGGTGAAATATGTTGTTAAACATGAATTCCTACCAAAGTAACCTGAGAAGATAGAGTTTGAGCTAAAGGATGATGAATCAGACTCTACAACAGAAGAATATTCTGAAGAGGAAGAACCACAAACTCCAGCTGTGAGAAGATCAGTTCAGGAAAGAAGGCAGCCAGAAAGGTATAGTCCATCTACTTTATGTTCAATTTTTTCTTTAAATATCACTGATGATGATCCCAGAACTGTTAGGGAGGCAGTCGATTCAGAGGATGGAAAAATCTAGAAGGAGTCCATGGTTGATGAAATGACATCCTTGCACAAAAATGAGGCATGGGATTTGGTGGAGTTGTTGGATGGAAGGAAGCCCATAGGTAGAAAATGGGTGTTTAAGAAGAAGATGAATTTATAGGGCAAGGTGGAGAAATACAAAGCTCAGTTGGTAGCAAAAGGTTATTCCCAGGTGCCGAGAATTGATTTTGGTGATATTTTTTCTCTTGTTGCCAAGGTTACTTCTATTAGATTACTTTTATTTGGTGCTACTGCATTTGATGTTGAGGTAGAACATATGGATCTGAAGACAAAATTTCTTCACGAGGATCTGGAAGAGGAGATCTACATGAAGCAACCTAGAGGATTTGAAGTGAAGGGTAAGAAAGAACTGTTATGCAGGTTAAAAAAGTCTCTGTATGGGTTAAAATAGTCACCAAGGAAGTGGTATCAAAAATTTGATACCTATATACAGGGACTTGGCTTCACCAGAAGCAAAGAGGGTCATTGTGTTATTTTAAATTAATTAGTGACCGTGTTATTTATTTGGTCTTGTATGTGGATGATATGTTGTTGATTGGAAATGAAAAAGAAATTATCCAATATTTGAAGACCCAATTTTTATCCAAATTGGACATGAAGGATCTTGGTGCTGCAAACTATATTTTGGGCATGGAAATTGAGAGATATTGGGAAAAGAGGAAGCTCTGGTTAAACCATAGGAAGTATGTCGAGACTATATTGCAGAGGTTCAATATGAAGGATAGTAAACTAGTGAAGGTTCCTATTCCTGTAGGTGTAAAGCTGTCTGCTGAATAGTGTCCCAAGACACAAGAATAAGAGGAGGATATGTCCCTGTTCCATATGAAAGTGCAGTGGGTAACCTGATGTATGTAATGGTCTGTACTCGACCAGACATTGCAAATGCAGTGGGAGTATTGAGCAGGTTTATGTCAAAACTAGGGAAGAAGCATTGGACAGCAATGAAGCAGGTTTTCAGATATTTGAGTGTCACTAGTGATTATGGTTTTTGCTACCACAGAAGACCAAGATTGGACAGAGTTTTGGACATCCATGTTTTTGTTGATGAAGACTGGGCTAGAAATCTAGACCAAAGAAGATCTACAAGTGGGTATGTGTTTAGCCTATTTGGAGGTGCAGCCAGTTAGATGAGTAAAAGATATTCTGTAGTGGCTCTTTCAACTATAGAGGCAGAATACATGGCAACCACTCATGCAAGCAAGGAAGCAGTTTGGTTGCAGAGATTGTGTTCAAGTATGGGGTTGGTGCAGCGGGCTATAAGGATATATTGTGATAGCCAAAGTCAATTTTCTTGGCCAATAACCCTGCTTATCATTCAAATAAAAATAACATTGATGTTCAATATCACTTTGTAAGGGATATGGTTGAGGATAAAAGGGTGTTGCTGGTAAAAGTGGACATTCTGAAGAATATTGCAGATGCATTGACGAATTCTATGAGCACTCAGAAGTTCTCTTGGTGTAGAGAAACAATGGGCATTGCAGACCTAGGATAATGCCTAAGCTCTCTTGTGGCCCCCTACGGAAAGAAAACAACAAGTGGGAGAATGTTGGGTATGTGTTATATTATTTCCATGATTAGTCGCACGAGGGGGGGGGGTGGCGGCGCGACAACTCCTCCTATACATTGCACCAGGTGTAGCAGGGGGGTTATAGGGGGGGTGGCAGCCCCCCTTATTTGAGTTCCAGGGCAACGTCCCGAGAAAAAAAATTGGACCCTATTTTTCGATGGGCAGACCTGCCCATGGTTTTGTGCATGGGTTTGCACATGGTTTTTGGGAATGATGGTTTTCGGCCCCTGGTATTTTGTAGATCTGGTCAAGGGAACTACGGTTATGTTTGAATCTACGGTTAATGGATTTGGGTTTATGTATGCTTCAACATGTATATATATATGTGTGTGTGTGTGTGTCTGTGTTTTGTAACGCTAAAAGGAATAGAATGAAAATTCAAGTTGGTAGTCCCGATTTGGGATCCAGGGGAAAAAATTTGTGTATATCTGTTTTATTTTTTTATGTTCTCACTCTTGTTTTTTTCCATTTCTAAGATTCATTTGCAGATAATTTATGTACAGGGTTAAAACCTACATAGGTTGACTTAGTTGTAACTGAGTGATTCGAAGTTGTAACAAAGTTGGAAGTGCAGTTGTGCAAGTTGTAAAGTAGTTTAACTCAGTTAAGTGAGTTAAACCCAATTGTGCTAGTTGTAACTAAAGATACTCTAGTGAGAGATCAAGTGAATTAATTATTAATTAATTCACAATCAGTGGTCTCACATGCAACTGAAGATGTACTACTATTAATTGCATGCATGTCAGATCCAGTGGAGACCCAGTTGAATTCTAGGTTAAAGGGAAGTTGACTATCATTTGTGACGTTATTCGCTTCCACACATGCAAGAAAACACACATTGGATGTTCCCATGAGGATTGTGCAGTCAAGGTAGGTAGGATTGCACTCATTTATGGATTTCTATCAGTAGGGATTGTGCAATGGAGGCAGACAGTCTGGAGAAAGTAAATTGGCTAAGGAAATTGCCAATTTTTGTATGACAGTGTGAGACAATTAGCTCATGTACTGAGAGATCTTGGATTAGATTTTTGTATGTAATTGTTTCATGATCCATGATATAATATACAATAGAAGATAGTGGGGTTTTTAGCTATAAGCTTTCCGCGATAAAAAAATTTATGTTGTGTGTGATTGATCTTTCTTCATGATATTGTAATTAGCGATTGTGTTTTAAATTTCCGCAAAGATAAGTAGAAGCGATTATGTATTTAACAATAGCATATTGTTAGACTAGGACAATCTAGGATATACATGCATTTTGTATTAAATTTCTACATGGTATCAGAGCATAGGAGATTACAGTAGTGAAGAGGAGCTGAGTTTGTTGGTGGAAAGAATTCAAATTTGCAGAAAGACTTTCTTGGTGCTACAACTGATTCAAGAGAAAAATGGCTTTCAATGGCTTGCGACTAGATTATGCACTCGAGGGAAGCTTGAACTACATTTCTTGGAAGGGCAGGATAGAGGCAGTACTCGAAGACAATGGCTTGAAGGAATTCATTGACAATGATTTTCCTAAGCATGCTTTGTCAGATGCTGCCAATCTTGATGCATGGAAAAATAAAGTGGAAAAGGCGAGGAGGATCCTGTTGGAGGGAGTACGAGACCACATTGTCTCAAGCCTCCATGGGAAAGCCACAACATATGCTATGTGGAAGGCTTTTACGGATCTATTCCAAAGAAGTAGTGGCCATAGGAAATTTGCACTCAAAGTTAAACTCGGAAAGATCAAGATGGAAAAGGGCAACAACATTTCAAAGTATCTCACGAAGTTTGTCCAATGTCGGGATGAACTAGGCAGTGTGGGAATAACTGTTTATGATGATGATTTGGTGGGATTGGCTCTCTTGGGACTTTCTAAGAGTTGGCACAGTTATGAAGACTCTGTCAAGGGACGGGAAAAAATTCTGGATTGGGAACGACTGTGGTCGGATCTGGTGCAGGAGGAGTTCAGGAGAAACACCAGAGATGGCTCTTCATCAAAGAATTATGATGAAGAGGATTGTGCTTTGGCTACCAAGGTGAAGAAATTGAAGGGGAATAAATTCCATTATAAATCCGAGTTTAAAGGCAAGAAGCTGGATATGTCCAAGGTGGACTTTTTTCACTGTCACAAACATGGGCATATTGCTACTAACTGTCCATAGAAGAAGAAAAATAAGAAGGACGCTGGAGCTGCAGCTGGTGAGGCCCTTGCCTCGCAATTTGAGCTTGACTTCTCCTTTATCACATGCATGGTGTCAAGTGCATTGGGATCGGTGTGGTATTTAGATAGTGGCACTTCCTTCCACGTGACAGGAGATAAGGAGCTTTTCAGTGACTTGGAGGAGAAAGATCTCCAGATGCACATTGAGATGGGAAAGGACAGACGGTACAGTGCTACCGGGATTGGTACCATTACCTTTCAGGTTTGAAGAAAAACTTAGTCTTAGTCGCAATGTTGCAGGACAAAGGCTATGACGTTGTTTTTAGCGATGTAAAATATTTTATGTGACATAAAACAACGTGTCAAGCCAAGAGGATAGGTTGTAATTACGATTTAAAGGTTGATGCCTTTTCTAGCATAATACTATTATTATGGTTTTTATTATTATTAACATCTATTCCTTAGGACTATAGTCCAAATATATATTGAGTTTCCAAGTAAGTAATTAACCAATTCTATTTCAATGGCTAATGGTAATTTAATAGTAAAGTCTCACCCTTAACTCTTACTATTTAGTTATTTTCCTTCTTTACTTATTCCTAAGTCTATCCACAACAATATAATTACTAATGAAACACTATTCGTATTTAATGACTAACCCTTACCTTTATGAATGCTCTACATTACCTTTCTATTGAGTTACACTTACTCCCTTTGACATATAGATTTATGTCTACCTACGAAACCCTAGTTTGGAATTTGCTTCTTTCCTAAGCTATGTCCATAATTGATCGAATTTCCACATACATTTAAATGTACGCTTTGTAATTTGGCTTTCCACGCTGTATTTATGGACATATAGATTTATATCTAAATCTCATATGCACTGACATACGTTAATTTTTTTTATGAGTTCTCCACGCCATTAGCTATGGACCTGTCAATAGATTTAAAATGATTTTTTATTTATGATGGTTTTAATGGAGTTCAGCTCCATATGGATTTACACCAATATCTAAGTCGTATTCTGGTCTCAGGATCTTGTGTCATTTCATTCACAGTCCTTCGTTAGGACTATAGTCACATGGCTCGTTGAGTGTTTATTTAACCTTATAGTTACGCATGAAATTCTCCAGCGTAGGATCTACTCTATGTGGACGATGGTGATCTCATCGTAATTGGGTTTAGGGTTTCTTTTACCATTTTGTTTTTTTGTGTCTCTCTTTCGACCATTTGTCTCTTCTACGCATTTGTCTCTCGACTCCACAAATGCTTTCGTTTCATCCTGAGGTGAGAGCTCAGTTTACAACGCTGAGAGTAAACTTGTAACTCTCATCAATTTTCTCAGGTAATTATGAATTTACCACTTTTTTTTTAATTTATATTTTGTCAACTTAAAATTATAGGTCTCTAGCTTCATCGTTTTGTTTTTATTTTTGGTCTAAGCTGATTAGTTTTTTCCCTTTATTCCTATACTCATTCGATTTGTTTTCTAAGTTAGCAGTGATGGGTTTCTCCCTATCAAGCTGCATTCTTCGCCAAG
Source organism: Pinus albicaulis (assembly GCA_034641835.2). Classification (NCBI taxonomy): domain Eukaryota; kingdom Viridiplantae; phylum Streptophyta; class Pinopsida; order Pinales; family Pinaceae; genus Pinus; species Pinus albicaulis. The sequence goes on along the minus strand of CM076577.1, from coordinate 954,729,384 downwards.
ATATTCCGGGTCAGTTTCTTCTGTCGAGTGAAAATCTCAACCAGTAAAATTCTCTTTTGGAAATGCAAAGCCCAAAGGCTCCTCTGTCTGCATATTTCCCCAAATACAATTCTGCCTTGACTACCATCACGCGTGGGTTGTGAAATTCCCGTGTCATTTAAAAAAAATGATTTCAGTTTTGAGTTTATGTTGTATTCATGGTAGTTCAATTTTTCACTTAACCATATGACTTTCTAATTCATTTTTAGTTATATCCAGGTGAAGGAATTCCGCATGGGAATTCTTCTCTCTCCTACACTCGGATTTTCTCACGGTTTTCTCCTTACGGAAATTTCTATACCTTACAAGTAAAATTCATGTCTCCCTAATATTATTTCCCTTCATCATTACCATGTTGATTTTTCATGGATTTTCACCTTTTTGTTTAATTAATGGGCTAGCTCCAACAACCTTGTTTATTTCGGCAATACTCTCAGTACTGTGAAGAATTCAGTTGACGTCCAATCCATTTCGTTCAACGTTTAGAGTATAATTTTGAGAATGAATTTAAATCTCAGGGATAAGAATTTTGAACTTATGCTGAGTTAAGAAATATCGATTTCCTTCTAGAAATCCCACAGATTTCTACTGTGGCATTTATTTAGTACTCTTAGAAATTTTATAAATCTATTTATTTGTACAATAATTCTACTTGTTTAGATTTTCTCATCTGTAAGGATTTCTCTTTGTTAACTTTCAATTATTTGTATAGACAAGGTTTCGTAATTTGGTTCCCTTCCTTTGTATAGACAGTTTACAATTCTACAGGTCTCCATTTTCACTTGTTAGACCATCGAGGGTTTAAGGTGATAATATTCTTGAATTTAATTAAATTCTTTTTTGTTCTTTGATTCCGCATACTCTTCCATTTACTGACTTCACTTTCTCTTTTTCTTGCATCTTTAATTCCCCATGACTGTTAGTAAGGTAGTTATCCCTTACACTCTGTTGTTATCTATACTTTCACTTTTTGTTATAGTTTGAAATCTATGTTTTGGTATTTATTTCTGGATTCCTGTTATGTGCAGGTACCCTCTAATAACCTATTTCACTTGACCACTTCTGCTAGCAATTTACAAGTACAGTAGTAACTTTGGATTTCCCTTTTCAGGTTGGTCCGGTAACCTACTTTGGGATTTTTGTTATTATACCTCTGCATAATTTTCAGAGATATTACACGTTTGTAATCTATGGGACAAAGTTCCCCAAATTTTGTATAATTAATTGGACATAGTTTTCATTAGACAGTATATGTATATGGATATAACTCATTTGAATTAATATAACTCTGTATAATTTAATATACTCTTACTTGGATAGTATTGAAGTTATGTTTTCATTCCTTATGTTATATATTCTCTAGGATCTGTGTTTCAATTCTGTTAATAATTTTCTGAATTCCTAATTATAATTATGACAGAATATTATGTCTTAGTTATAGTATCCAGATCTTCAATTTCTACTACATTAGAAGATTTGTTTCAAATGTTCTGCATTCACATTAACTATCAGGCATACTTGTTTTTCATTCTGTACAAGTTTATTTAACATAATTTCATGGTTAGTAACATAATTTTACTGTGTTTATATTCTTCATAACTAATTCTGATAATTCAGCTAACCTCAGATTTAAACCTACTTCTAGGTATAGATATTATGAGAGTTGGTACTCTTCAGATAATTATCTGTGCAACACTACAAATCTATGCTATGTTTATTATAAACGATTCTGTTAAATGCACATAGCTAACAGTTTACAACAACTTAGAAATTTTCACATTATTTTCATACACAGAATATAATCCTAAACAGATCTAATTAATTTCTTCACCACTAATTTACTTTAGTATAACAACATAAATACAATACAAAATGAATGAAATTGTGCATACCAATTCTGATAGACTATTTTCCACCCAACCTATTTGCTCTTTCTATACAACTCCCCTAGAGCAGAGATCAAACCTTCCAGTAGTAGGAAACCTCTTGTCTACCCAGAATTTGCTTATTTAAGACTACTTTCCCATCAGCTTGTTTCCATAACTGCATCCAGTTAATCAGGATGTTGTTTTCCTTTTTGCCTAGGCTTTCATTTTGTTTATTCCACAAAGTACTTTAAAACTAGCTTTTTCCTCTTTCTAGTTTTATTCCACCTCTTCCCAGTAACTTTCCTCTTTACTGGGGTATCTTTTTAGATTTTTATCTCCAATCTAAAAATCAATATTTAATTTATTTTCTCTAAGGATTTTTAGAGAACTGGGAAAGTCTTGGGAACCTTATCCATCCTCATGGACTTGGATTCCTGATCTCTAATTATACTCTATTCTTTTCAAAATTAATTCCATTTTCATTTTATTAAATTAAAATAATAAAATATGTCCACAATAAATGTTTTCCTTTAGGTCCACTTTAACCCTTTAGGACTGTTTAACTGTCTAATAAAAGCATAGAAAATGGGGATATTACATCAACCCTACCCTTGAGAACTAGAATTATATTTTTGTTTTGACCAACTCGAAGAAAATATGAACACCGCTAAGATCGAACTAATTCTCATGAACGTCAAAGTGAAACTGGGTTGTGGTCAACTCCCTAGACCCCTTGGGACAATATAATTTGTTAGCTTTGTGACATTAAGAGGGTGGAGGATGAAAGGTACTTTCTTTTAGATTGTCTAACCCTTACGCACATCTGCTTTCATTTCCCTAACATCTGTCACACTTCCAATCTTTTTGACTTGTTAAGTCAACCCAAATATAGTAATCTTGCTGTGCTTCTTTCCCTTCTTTTTAAACATACAAACGAGGTTTTAAAGAATTTACATTTAAATTTTTCTTCTTCTTAAGGTATGATAGGTCACAATAGCCTTAGTGGACGTTAACCACCACCACCACCACCATCATCAATATCAATATCAATATCAATACTAATACTATGTTTATTATTAATTTTAATATTAATATTAATTTAAATATTCAATATTAATATTAATATTAATTACTACGAATAAGAATATTAATATTGCTTTTAATATTATTAATATTAATAACATTAATATTATTAATATTAATAACATTAATATCGTTAACAATATTAATAAATATTAATATTAATATTAATATTAATTTGAAAATTCATTATTAATATTAATATTAGTTAATACGAATAGAAATATTAATATCACTTTTTTATATTATTAGTATTTATGAATTTTAATTTTAATATTAATAGCATTTAATTAATAATATTAATAATATTAATGTCATTAATATTATTGCTATAAAAACCTACGGGTGGCAACTTGTTGGTGAATGAGTGTTCTGTTAAGGCACTGATTTGTAAAGGTCATTAGTTCAAACCCCGTAGGTGCCCGTCAGGCGTAAGCCTATGAACATTGATGTGTATTGTTAGTGGGGAATGATGTCGACCAGGAGGGTTTTCATTGGCAGTAGTGCGATGTGATCTTGTGTGGAAGATATGATTGTATGGTTCTCGTTACCGGTTTCCCTCCTGATACAAAAATAAATAAATAAATATTATTGGTATAAATAATATTAACATTAGTATCAATAAATAATATTAACAACATTTAGTATTACCAATAATATTAATAAATTGAAATTTACAATATTCTTTATTATTATTATTATTTTATTAATATTAATATTAATTAATACATTTTAGTATTGTCCATGAGGTCTTGGCTAGATGGTGATTGGGTGCTTTGTACATAATGAATATGCAATTCCACAAAGCTTACAAAAATAATAGTATTAATATCATTAAATATTGATAACATATTAATATTAATATTAATATTTATATTAATTTTAATTTTAATGTTAATTATTAATATTAACAACATTTAATTAATTTTAATGGTAATTATTAATATTAATAACATTTAATTATTGATATTGATATTGTAAAATATATTTTGGTAATCATCACATGCAATGGAACATTGTCGACGCGTTTCGAACCAATCAGTGTGGTTTATCATCATGACTAGGTGAGAGATCAGATCACGACATTAAGTTTAAATAGATGTAGAGATGGCTAAACTAGCCATTAAGAAAACGGCTAGTTTGACTTCTTTCTTATTTATTTATTTAAATATATTTTTAATTAATTAATAACGGCTAGTTTCATTTTATTCTTAAAATATTTGATTTATTTATTCAATTACTTAATAGATTGATTAACTTATATATATATATATATATATATATATATATATATATATATATATTATCTTATTTAGTTGATTTAATTATTTAATTATTAATTATTAATTAATTATTAATGAGCGAGGTCCAACTAAAAAAACCAATGATGAAAATAAATAAATAATAATAAAAATAAATAAAAATAAATAAATAAATAAAAAATTATAGCATAAAAAATAAAAATTATAGAAAACAAAAATAAAAACAAAAATATAAAAATAAATAATAATAAAAATAAACTAAACTAAAATAAATAAATAAATAAAGGAACAATAAGCATGGCAGAAATAAAAGGCAATCAAGAATATAAGGTAGGTTATCAAACACCTGCTGATGTTCCAGCCATCATCTCTATTGAGATTAACGGGTCTTTTTTCGATTTCTAAGGCCTCTCCTAACTTCCGATGATGGAAATGGTCGATCCTAGCAATGACCTTAGCCTATTCGAAGAAAATATGATGGTTAGTCTTTTATGCATGCTCAGCTAGAGCAGACGAGTAGGATTTTCCATGTTTAATGTTAGCAGCATGCTCATAGATCCTTTGATTTATGGATCGACCAGTTTCACCAATGTAAGGAGTCCCACAAGAACAAAGAATGATGTATACCTGCCTTATATTCTAGATTGCCTTTTATTTCTGCCCTGCTTATTGTTCCTTTATTTGTTTATTAATTTTATTTTATTTTATTTTTATTGTTATTTTTTTTTTTTTTTATATATATTTTTTTATATTTTTGTTTTTTATCATTTTTATTTTTTATGCTATATTTTTATTTATTTATTTATTTTAATTTTAATTTATTTATTTATTTTCGTATCTTTTTTTAGTTAGACCTCGCTCATTAATAATTAATTAAAATTAATAATTAAGTAATTAAATCAACTAAATAAAATAAGAAATATATAAAATAAGATATATATATATATATATATATATATATATATATATATATATATGTTAAATAATTAATTAATAAGTTAATCAATCTATTAAGTAATTTAATAAATAAATCAAATATTTTAAGAATAAAATGAAATTAGCCGTTATTAATTAATTAAAAAATATATTTAAAAAAAGAGTCAAACTAGTCGTTTTCTTAACAACTAGGTTAGCCATCTCTACATCTATTTAAACTTAATGTCGTGATGTGATCTCTCCCCTAGTCCTGATGATGAACCACACTGATTGGTTCGAAACACTTCGACAATGTTCCATTACATATGATGATTACCATAAAAGAACTTACAATTTTAAAAAATAAATCACAAAAGCGTTGATTCTAAAAATATTAATATTATTAAAATTATTAGAATTATTACTATAAATAATATTAACAAATTATTAAAATTATTACTATAAATAATATTGATAAATAATATTAACAACTTTTAACATTAATAAAAATATTAATAAATTTTATTTTATAATATTTATAATTATTATTATCCATGGCGTCTAGACACCTATTACGCATTGGTTATCAAGTCGACTACCTATTAATTTAGCTAAACATGCCAGTTTTTTAGTTTGGCAAAGTGCAACTTTAAAAAAATATTTTCTAAATTTTGTGAATTATTTTAATCTCATTTATGTATCATCAAATTGGTTGTTCATTTTAACATGTTATTTCCTAGAGCCTTGGAAAACCCGCTGGAGGAGTACAATGAGTGGAGTTGTTATTAACTTTACCTTTCTCGGTCAGCAGTAGTATCTCTCCTCATTAATACAAAGCTATGGTAGATCTCTAAAATAACATTATCACTATTATTTGCTGGTATAGAATTTTGGTTGATACGAGTACATAGATCAATGCTCCATATTTAATATAATTAATTATTTTTAATTAATACAATGCTATGGTAGATGTTTAAAATAACAGCATCATGACTATCTGTTGGTATACAATTTTGGTTGATACAAGTATATAAATCAATGCTCTGGATTTAATATAATTAATTTTTCTTAATTCATGTGATCCTTTAACTTGTACCATTGGTAACACATCGCTGCAAAGAACATTTTTTCTTTAAGCGTTTACCCTTACTTTACCGTAAAGCGGCATGGAAACAATCCGAAAAACACACAGTTGGATATTAAGGGTGAACAAGTCATATCATGGGAATGGAAAATTAAGAGGAATAACAACAAAAATTATCAACGAACGTTAAACAAATAATCAGTTGATTTAAGTATGAAGTTGTGCGCAGAATTTAATGTGTCACATATTTTTAAAATTTTGAAAAATCTTATACAAAATTCATAAATATGTTTTATAATCTAGTTTCAATAATTAAATAATTTAACTATTACAAAATATTTTTTAATATATAATTATAATTCTAATATTATAATTCTTTTACTATAAAATATAATTTTGATAATCATAATATCATAATAATTTAATAATGATGATTTCATGAAGAAAAAATTTAATAATAATAATTAATGTACTTATATAACATTTATACAATTTTAAGAATTATTTTATTAATACATTTTTAATCTAATCTAATATAAAAAAATTTATTTTTTTAAAGCTATATTAACATAAACTTAAAATTTTAATTTAATATAATTAAATTTAAGTTTAACTAGGTTTATTTTGCCAAAAAATAAAGATTTTTTCAAAATCTAAACACAATAAATTTTATTTCTATTGATGAGATTTATATAGCTTAAATTAATGGGATCATAGCTATAGTATAACATGGTTAACAAGTTCAATAATATTCAACCATGGTTATTTATGGTTCACATGGGCAACACAATCAACTATAGTCAATATGGTCAACCATATACATCTATAGTTAAATGTTGGCAACAATGTTCAAACAATCCCAATACTATACAATGATAAACTATGGTCAATCCACCTAAATAATGGTTAATCAAACTCAACAATGTTCAACCATTATCAAATATAGTAAATATTGTAAACCATATTCATCTATAGTTAAACATTAACAACTATACTTAGCTCATAGTCACCCATAGCCAACCATGTTCATCCATAATTAACCATTGTTGACCATAATTAATCATGGTGAAATAAATTCAATCATGGTCAATCATGTGCAACAACATAACCATATTCATCAATCCTTAAACCACCTCAATAGTGGTTAACCATGGACACAATGCTCCTTCATGGTTATCATGGACAACCATATTCATATATAGTTAAATATTGACAACCATGAGTAACTAAGAGACTTTTAACTAATAAAAGACTAATTTACATCTAATTTTTATAAGTAATTGAAAGCATTTTAGACAACTTCTCAAAACCATTATAAAATATATACTCATTACAAGTTTATCAATATGTCACATACTAAAATCGAATCTTGTTTTTTACTTTATTCAACTATGTTTAAACTAAGCGGCACGGAGTAGCTACCATGTAGCGCTTGTTATTATTTTAATTTATTAATAATATTAATATTAATATTAATTAATAAATATTAATATTAATATCATTAACATTAATAACATTTTAATATAAAGTTTTAATATAATTTATTAATTTTAATATTGATATTAATATTAATTTGAAAGATAATTATTAATATTAATATTAATTAATATGAATGAGAATAATAATATTACTTTTAATATTATTAATATTTATAGATATTATTTTTAGCATTAATTATTAATGAGAGTGTAAACTTATGTGATCCATATCTATTATTAATAAATCTTTTGGAAAATCACATAAGAAATTATAAATCCGAAACACGTCGGCTCTAATTTCTTGTGATTTTTCGAAAGATTTATTAATAATTAATTATTAATATTGATAACATTAAATAATATTATCATGGTCAACTATGGTCACATTGTGACGAAGATTGTCTCTTGGTCCATTGTCACATTATGACAACCATTGTCATTCATGGTCAGCTATGATCCAACATCGTATTGTGACAAAGGTCATTTAATAAGGAAAACAACCATGGTCCAACGTCACATTATGATAAATATTGTGTCGATATGAAAATAAATTATGACCAACCATGGCCCAACATCGCATTGTGATAGAGATTGTGTCAATCTGAAAATCAACATAGTCAATGATGATCAACAATGTTTATTTTAGGGTTTATAATATTTATTCAAGGGTCACATTGTGAAAAATATTGTCTCAATATGAAAATCAATCATGGTCAATCATGGTCAATTATGGTCAAACATGGTCAATCATGGTCAACCATGGTCCAACGCCACATTGTGACAAATATTGTCTCAATATGAATATAACCATTGCTAACCATCATCGCCCATGGTCAACCATCATCGACCATGGTCCACCATCGTCGATCATGGTCCATCGTCGTCAATCATGGTCAAATATGGTCCAACGTCACATTGTGAAAAATATTGTCTCAATATGAAAATCAACCATGGTCAATCATGGTCAACCATGGTTAACCATGGTCAATAATCATGTTCGCATTGTAACAAAGATTGTCTCTTGGTTCAATGCCACATTATGAAAACCATGGTCATCCATGGTCAACCGTGGTCCAACGTCGCATTGTGACAAAGATGTCTTAATATGAAAATCAACCATGGTCAACCATGGTCCAACGTTGCATTGTGAAAATTTTTGTCTCACTATGAAAATCAATCATGGTCAACCATGGCCCAACATTACATTGTGATAAAGATTGTGTCAATATGAAAATCAACCATGGTCAACAATGGTCAACCATGTTTATTTTAGGGTTTATAATATTTATCATAGGGTTACATACCTTGGTTATATAATATCAAACCCTTAATTTTAAAATTATTCCCTTGGGTTTATAATCCCTTGGGTTTTTAGTATTAATCCCTTATGTTTATTAGTCCCTTAGGTTTATAATATCAATGCCTTCGGTTTATTAATCTAAGGGTCCATATTCCTAGGGTATAATATTATTTATAGTGTTTATAATATTAATTATAGGGTTTAATATAAATCCCTGGGGTTTATAATCATGGTCAACCATGGTTCAATGTCACATTATGACAAAAGTTATCTCAATATGAAAATAAACCACATTCAACCATTGTAAACAATGTCCATTCATGTTCAACCATGGTCCATCATCACATTCTAATAAATATTGTCTCAACCTGAAAATCAACCAGCATCAACCATCTTCAATGATAGTCAACCATGGTCAAATGTTGCATTGTGACAAATATTGTCTCAAAATGAAAATAAATCATGCTCAATCATGGTTAATACTAAAATCAACCATGGTCAATCATGGTCAATGATCGTCAATAACCATGGTTACATTGTGACAAAGATTGTCTCATGGTCCAATGTCACATTGTCACAACCATGGTCAACCATGGTCCCATGGCGCTTTGTGACAAAAATTGTCAATATGAAAATCAACCATGGTCAACCATGGTCCAACATCACATTATGACAAATATTCTCTCAATATGAAAATCAATCATGGTCAACCATGGTCCAATGTCACATTGTGACAAATACTGTCTTAATATGAAAATAAAATATCGTCAACCATGGTCAGCCATTTTTTTTAGGGTTTTTAATATTTATATTAGGGTTTATATACCTTTGGTATACAATATTAATCCTTTTTGTTTTTAGGTTTTTAGCATTAATCTCTTGTTTTCGTTAGTGTATTGGGTTTATAATATCAATCCCTTGGGTTTATTCATCTAAGAGTTCATATTCTTAGGGTATAATATTATTGATAATGTAGATCCCTTAGGTTTATAATATAAATTCCTTGGGTTTATAATATTAATCATAAGATTTATATTCCTAGGGTTTAATATTAATCCTAATGTTTAATATTAATCCCTTGGGTTTATTAATTTTAGGGTTTACATTCCTAGTGTTTAACAATTCATCCTAGGGTTTAATTTTATTCCCTTGCGTTTATAATCCCTTTGGTTTTTAATATTAAACTTGGTTAACCATGGTCCAATGTCACATTGTGACAAAGATTCTGTCAATATGAAAATCAATCATGGTAAACCAAGGTCCAACGTCGCATTGTGACAAATATTGTCTTAATATGAAAATCAACTATGGTCAACCATGTTTGTTTTATGGTTTATAATATTTATCTTAGTGTTTATATACCTTGGGTTCACAATATTAATCCTTTGGGTTTTTTAGGTTTTTAGTATTAATCCCTTGTTTTTATTCATTCCTTGGGTTTATTAATGTAAGGGTTCATATTCCTAGGGTCAAATATTATTGATATAGTTTATAATATTCATCATGGGGTTTAATATATATTTATTGGCTTTATAATCCATTAGTTTTATAATATAATATCCATGGTTTTATAATATTAATCATAGGGTTTATATTCCTAGGTTTAATATTAATCTGAGTGTTTACAATATTAATCCACTCGATTTGTTAATTTTAGGGTTTATATTCTTAGGATTTAATATTCATCATAAGGTTTAATGTTATTCCCTTGATTTTATAATACATTGGGTTTTTAATATTAATCCTTTGGGTTTTTAATATTAATCATAAAGTTGATAATATGAATTTTTGGGTATAAAATTTATTTTAGGGTTTATAAAGTTTATATTAGGGCCTATATCCTTTGGGTTTATAATATTAATCCCTTAGGTTTAATATTATTCCCTTTAGCTTATAATCTCTTGCATTTTTAGTATTAATCTCTTCGGTTTATTACTCCCTTGGAGTTATAATATCAATGGTTTAATACTCTAAAATTGGAATGGTATAAAAATTTATCCAACATCACATTGTGACAAAGATTGTCTCAATATGAAAATAATTCTAACAATCAATATCACAATGTTACATTACATTGTAATTTACTCAATGTCACAATTTTACATTACAAAACTTGGATTTAATACAAGGTTTATAATATTACGACCTTTTAATATTCACTTTATAATATTAAAGTTTAGTATTGGATTTATAATTTGTAGCATTAGGGTTTATAATATTAATATTAAAGGGTTTAATATCAATTCCATGGGTTTATCAATCATTGGATTTGTAATATTAATAATTTGGTTTTATCAATCCCTTAGGTTTATAATATTAATACCTTAGATTTAAAATTATTCTCTTGAGTTTATAACCCATTGATTTTATATTATTAATCCCTTGGGTTTATAGTATTAACCTCTTGGGTTTATTATATCAATCCTAAGGTTCATAATATTAATATTAGGCTTTATATCGCTAGTGTTTAATATTAGTCCTAGTGTCTAATGTTATTTGCTTAGGTTTATAATCCCCCTAGTTTTTAATATTAATCCAATGGGTTTAGTAATTTCCCTTGGATTTATAATATTGCTCCTAGGGTCTCTAATATAAATCATAGATTTTATATTCCTAGGTTTAAATATTAATCATATGGTTTATAATATTAATCTTAGGGTTTAATATTAATCCCTTTAGTTTATAATCCTTTAGGCTTATAATATTAATCCCTTGTACTTATTAATCTTACAGTTTATGTTAGTAGGATTTAACATTAATCCTAAGGGTTAAAGTTATTACCCCCAGGTTTTAATATTAATCCCTTGGGTTTATTAATCAAATAGGTTTATAATGTTGATCCTAAGGTTTGTAATATTAATCTTAGGGTTTAGTGTTTATTTTATGGTTTATAATATTTACCTTATGGTTTATATCCCTTGGGTTTATAGTACTAATTCGTTTTGTTTAATATTGTTCCCATGAGTTTATAATCCCTTCGGTTTATTATTCCCTTGCATTTATGATATCAATCCCTCACGTTTATTAATCTAAGGGTTCACATTATTAGGGTATAATTGATCCAGGTGCATATTGGTCGCCACCCACCTATTCCACTTTGGGCCCCACCATTGTCTCTTTCAATTTTTCAGTTTCGGCACAGCTTACTATTTTTAGTAGTTTTTCGAGTCCTAAACTTCTGGAGTTGTTTTGAGGCCCTAAACGACATTGTTTTGGCATCATTTGTTTGACAAATATGATTGTGTTCCGGAATTTATTTTCACGGCAACAGTTGTAGTCCTCAAATAGATCTTTCTAATAATGTATCATGTGCGTCAAACATAAATAGTATGCCAAAGTTATGTCCCTGGGAAGTTGAAACACCAATTTACCCAAACGGGGCCCATATTTTTGGCGCTTCATCTCCTAGGGTTAATTTTTTGGACGTTTAGGGTTTTCCATTGCTTCTGAATAATAAATAGGCCCTCGAGCCTCATTGTAACTCAGTTAAGAGGCCTATAGCTGCCACATCTCTTCTCAGAGACAAGCTACTAGCGCCCTGGCTAGTTTATTTCCATTTTGTCTGTAAGAAAATTTAAGTTCTTTGATATTTATGAAATGAAGTGTTATTTCTGCTACATCTTTGTATTTATGGTTATATGTGTATTATGTTGCGTTCCTGCATAAATCTGGTTCAGTGGTATCAGAGCGATATGCTTTTTATCGATCCTTCTTTGCATGTCCCCAACTAGGTTGGGGTATAAGGATTTAGGGCTCGATCTGGTGGAACCTTTGCAAGATTAGCCTCGCAAACCCCGACGGATGCCCATGGGGGAAGAAAAGAAAGATGACGGAGCAGGAGATCCTATCAGAATATTACTCGAAGAGGCCCTCAAAAAACAAAGCAATGCGATGATGGATAACTTTGCCCAGATCCTTCAACGACAGCCCACCGGCTGCGCATCTGCATCCAGCAGCCACTCTAGAGGTGTGACTCCCTTTAAGGTACAAGTAAAATTTAAAATTCCCATATTTGAGGGTCAAATAGATGCATATGTCGTAGATAGATGGTTGAATCTATTAGAAGGACATTTCTCAGTTCGTGACTTTTCCGACCCGGAGAAGATTATTTTTGCATTCCTCAAAGCTACCCCCCATGTCAAGGACTGGTGGGAAACCTACTGTGAGAAAAATGACGAGACATAACCCTCACTATTCTCAGCTGTACCCACTTGGAATTCTTTCCGAGATGCCATGAAGGAACAATACTATCCCATGGGGAGCTATGAGGACAAGTACATACAGTGGACCATGCTATGGTAACAAAGGGATCAAGATGCTCATGAGCTGATGAATATGTTCCATACCCTACGCACAAAGTTGGGTATCAAAGATTCAGAGAAACATTTGGTGCTAAAGTATCACAGTTATCTACACAGATACATTCAGGAGGAAATGGAGTTCTTTGACATTTCCACGCTTGGTACGACATACCGGTATACTGCCAAGATTGAGCAGAAATTCAAATAGAAGAAGTAAGACTTTGGATCTGTGAATCAAAAGTAAGGGAAAGGTGCCCCCAAACCGTAAAACAAAGGACAAAGCCAAGGCATGGCGGCCCAAGACAACCTGCCAAAGCCACAAGCAAAGAACAACACCGTGAAGCCAAAGAAGGACACGAGAAAGTGGTGTGAGTTCCATAAGAGCTCCACTCACAACAGAAGTGAATGTCGGGCCAAGCAGTCGCTGGTGGCCGAGATGAGGGCTTCTGAATTAGATGCATTCTCTGACTCTGAATCAAAACCTAACAAGAGGAATGACAAAGGGAATCAGATTATTGATGTGGAGCCCAACGCCATTGTTGCCACTGCAAAGATCTAGAAGGAGGAACCAGAAGATCCAGAAGACTCCGAACACCTCTTCCACTCCCAAATGTGGGTAAAGGGTTCCCCGTTATAGTTCATTGTTGACAATGGGAGCCAAAAGAACCTCATTTTAGCAGATGTCGTGAAGTGGTTGGGCTTGCTGACCATAGTGCACCCACGACCATACAACATTGGGTGGCTTCACCAAGGACATGATCTCCACGTTAGCTAGCAATGTCGCCTTCCCTATAGCATCAAGCCCTTCGTGGATGAGGTATTGTGTGACATTTCTCCTATTAATGTTTCTGATGTATTATTAGGTCAACCATACCTGTGGAAGTGACATGTTTTGTATGAGTCCTAGCCTCGCGCTGTTATTGTTACTTTGGGAAATAAGTTGTACAGGATACCAGAGGTACCAATGCCTCCCACTATCTCTTTGGTTACTGCAAAACAATTCAGTAAGCTCATTTCCCAAACCAGGAAATTTTTTTTCCTGATGATTTGTCCCCAGGGCAAGAAGAAGACTGTGGCCATGACCTCCAGACATGGCTCCTCTGCACAACAACAACAAATGGACAAGGTTGTGGAGGAGTACGTGAACATCTTCACCTCACCCACAGGGGTGCCTCTGCACTATCAGGTCAAGAACCCCATTGACCTGACCCGATGTGCACCACTAACCAATGGACCGATCTATAGACAATTTGTTACGGAGAATGATGAAATCAAGAGGCAAATTCAGGAGCTGATGTAGAAAGGTCACATCCAGCCAAGTTCATCGCCTTATGGGAGCCCGATCATGTTGGTACAGAAGAAGGATGGGACTTGGAGACTTTGTATTGACTATCGGGCACTGAACAAGATCACTGTCCGGAATAGGTACCTGATCCCACAGATTGATGACCTTCTGGACCAACTCAAAGGGGCAAAATATTTCAGCAAGATCGACTTGAAGTCTGGGTATCACCAGGTACCAATAAAACCCTCTGATGTGTGGAAGACTGCTTTCAAAGCAAAGGAGGGCCTTTTCGAATGGCTCATCATGCCTTTCGGGTTGACGAATGCTCCTGAAACCTTCATGGGGTTTATGGATGAAATATTGCATCCATTCACCAGCTAATTTGTATTGGTGTACTTGGATGACATTCTGATCTTTATTTAGACTTGGGAAGAGCACCTCCACAACATCCGAGAAGTCCTCCAAACACTACGACAACACAAGTTGTTTGCCAATTTGGAGAGGTGCACTTTTGGCATGACCTAGGTTCAATATCTAAGATACATTATTGATGAAAGGGGGGTGCATGTGGATCCAACCAAGATCCAATTCATTCAGGATTGGCCAGCCCTAACCACTCTAACAGAGCTTCGCATCTTTCTGGGTCTTACTAATTTCTACCGCAGGTTCCTGTTGTGATTCTCTCATATCACTTGGCCCTTGTCAAGTCACCAAGGGAGGAGAAAAATAAAAATTATTTTGGTCAGAGTCTGAACAGAAGGCATTCATAGAATTGAAACATCACCTCTATTCTGCCCCAATGCTCACACTACCAGACTTGCAACAACCATTTGAGATCGAGACAGATGCCTCTGACTATGCTATTGGGGCAGTTCTTACTCAACAGGGGCATCTAGTGACATATCATAGTGAGACATTGTCCGACAAAGTTCGAAAGTATCCCACTTATGACAAAGAATTGTATTCCATTGTGTAGGATTGTCAACAATGGAAGCATTACATTTTGGGGAAGGAGACAATCATCCGCATAGATGACCGACCCCTATAGTTCATACAGACACAAGGGAAGTTGCAGAACGATCGCCATCAGAATTGGTCCACATATCTGCAAAAATTTCATTTGAACATCAAGTACAAGAAGGGTAGCACCAATAATGTTGCAGACTGCCTCAGCCGACCACCAATCGTGGCCATAACCACTGTTCTCAACTCTTGTGGGCACGAGACTTCTGATTGGATGCTTCTCTACAAGAGCGATCCAGAATTCAGCCACACATATAAAGAACTCTTGGGGGGTACGCAAGTTCCAAAATTTCACCTCCAAGATGCATTGTTATGTCACCTGGGACACCTTTGTATTCCTTCAAGCGAGCATGTCAAGATGATATGGGAAGTGCACTACAGTCGAGTCGCTAGGCATTTTGGGGTCAAGAAAATAGTGGCAGTACTGCAGAAGTATTTCTATTTGCCAAACCTTCGACAGGATGTCAAGAAGTACATAAGATCCTGCACTGCTTGCGCCATTTCCAAACCGACCATCAAGAAGCAAGGGCTCTATACTCCACTACCTACCCCTAGTCGACCTTGGGAATCCATCTCCATGGATTACATGTCAGGCCTTCCTTATACTAAGCATGGAAATGACTGTGTTTTCGTGGTCGTCGATAGATTCTCGAAGATGGCCATTATGGTGCCCTGCAAGAATAATATCACAGCAGAAGCCACTACTAAACTCTTCTTTGAATGAGTGTGGGTGCACTTTGGGATCCCACAGTCTATCATATCAGATCGCGATAGTAGGTTCCTCAACACATTTTGGTCCAGCCTCTGGTCAATGTTGGACACCAAGCTCACCAAGTCCACAGCTTTCCATCTCGAAACTGATGGCCAGACAGAGGTCGTCAATAGGATGATTATACACATTCTGCGCATGTACAATTCAAAGAATCCATGCACATGGGATGAGAGCCTCCCCTATGTACAACACAGTTATAATCGAGCTCTCCACAGCTCAACTGACCATATCCCCTTTCAGGTGGGCTTGGGATTCTAGCCACTATATCCCATTGACGTAGCCATGCTATTTGCGGCTACTTAGGCCGATTGGGCTCATGTCCAATTTGAAGCAGACAAAGAAAACCACTTCATCGAGCACATTCAACACATCCGCCAACAGGTTCATGACATATTAGATAGATCCAATGCTAAGTACAAGCAATGACATGATCAACATCAGGTGCCACACAAATTCCGAGTGGGCGAAAAATTGTGGCTACATTTGCAAAAGGAGAGCCCCACTGGACCCCACCGCAAGCTTCTCCCACTCCAATATGGGCCGTACACCATCACCAAGGTTGTATGGAACAATTCCTTCGAGCTCAGTATTCCACCATTCCTTGGTATCCACCCAGTATTCAATTTAGGTCGCCTTCGTCCCTACTTCCCACCTCTACTGGACACCTCTGACATTACAGAAGAACTCACACCAAAAGAGTTAAACAAAGACTGCATGGAACAGGCCACCATAGATTGTATCATGGACATGCAAATCAAGAACACTCGCCAACAAAATATCCAACTGTATCGGGTTGTCAAAGCTGGCTAACTCCTGCACCAAGGCAAGTGGTTCACCAGGGACCAAGTTCAACAAAAATTTCCTCATCTCATGAAGGAACTCAATGCAATGGAGACCATTACTTCCTAAGGGGGGAGGAATGATCCAGGTGGATATTGGTGGCCACTCGCCTATTCCACTTGGGGCCCCACCATTATCTCTTTCAGTTTTTCAGTTTCCGCATAACTTACTATTTTTAGAAGTTTTTCGGGTCTGGAACTTCTAGAGCTATTTTGAGGCCCTAAACGATGTTTTTTATGCCAAAGTTACGTCCCTGGGAAGTTGAAACGCCAATTTACCCAAACGGAGCCCATAGTTTTGGCGCTTCATCTCCTAAGGTTAGGTTTTTGGACATTTAGGGTTTTCCATTGCTTCCAAATAATAAATAGTCCCTCGAGCCTCATTGTAACTCAGTTTAGAGGCCTGTATCTACCACATCTCTTCTCATAGATAAGATACCAACGCCCTAGATAGTTTATTTCCATTCTGTCTGTAAGCAAATTTCAGTTCTTTTATACTAATGAAATGAAGTGTTATTTCCGTTGCATATTTGTATTTATGGTTATATGTGTATTTTTTTATTTTTATTTTTGTAAGTTCGGTGTGTCCATGCCATTTCTATTTATATTTTAAGACAGGTTACAAAATATAAAATCATTCTTGGCCTCAACCTGCCTAGGAGGGAAACCAGGTTTATTGGCCTTCTAAAAACATGGTTTGCATCCCAAAATTGGAATTGTCTCTTGCGTCTATGACTAGCTTGTACTACCTGAGTTTCTACTTTAATATTTACAAACATAACAGTAATTAAGTTCAAAATTTACAAACGATCATAAGAACAGACATCATTTAAACCTCAGATGATGAGACAGGGGCAGGGTCTTTGACATTAGACCCTGGCATTTCTTCTTGGTTCAATTGCTGAAGGATCTGCTGAAGAGTTTTCTCCATACGCCACACTTTTTCATCTAATCTGCTGACCCTATCTGCAGTTTGGTATTGGGTGATCTTTAGGTGCTGCTGGCTGTCCTGAATCTCCAAGAGAAGACTCTGGGTGCGTTGGTCCGGTTGCATTGCTTCTGTCTTTACTTGGCCTGGGTTGTTATTCTGGATTGCTTTTGCTAGCAGGCATTTTACAATCCAATAGGTATGGACTGTCTGGTTAAACAGAGTGAGCCTGCCTCTTGTATGCCCTGGATCTGTTATAAAATCCAGTATTTCTGCTTCAGTCTCAGTTTCCTCTGGTTCCTGGTGGATTTCCTGTTCCCAACCTCGAATTTCATTCCTAGATGCCGAGGGATTGCTCATGACATATTTGACAGCCAATTCTTCCAGGTGGTCGAGATATGTTCTTCGCCCCCTTTTCTTTGGTACTTGATCTGGCAGGACCGGTTGCTTCCCCTTATTCGCTACCCTATAGTGGCGCTTTCCCATTGCTGGAGATGAGGTTTTGACTAACACTGGCATGCAGGAAGAAACAGAATGAGAAAAGGTTTTAAAACAGAGCATGCACCCCACGGTGCCTTCAACCCTTCGTCGAGACGGAAGCTCGACCAGCTTCTTGCATTTGATATCAGTGGTATGACTGTGAGGGTTATAATGCGGGGAAAAGGAAAGGAGCCTGTCATAACTGAAGTGGTCGCCAGTACTGGATTTGCAGACAAGGCTATACCTAGAGAACTTAGGCCAGCTTTTCCTATCAAGATTTTGACAGCCTATTCGAACCTGGCTACCACAGTGGTTACACAGGTAACTGGGGATTTTTCTCCCTTGCCTTCGCTGAGGGTTATATGTGTATTTTTTTGCGTTCATAAGGTTTATAAATTAATCCTAGGGTTTAATTTAAATATATTAGGTTTATAATCCATTCGATTCATAATACACATTCCTTGGGTTTATTAATCCTTTGGTTTAGAATATTAATATCTTGTGTTTAATATTAATATTAATCTCTTGGATTCATTTTCACTTTAATATTAATATATTGGATTTATAATTTGTAACATTAGGGCTTATAATATTAATCCCTGAGGTTTATAAAACTAGTTCTTTTTGTTTACCGATACCTTGGGTTTATAATATTAATCTATTGGATTTATTAATCCCTTTGGTTTATAATACTAGTAATTGATTGAGTTCATTAATCACACGGATTTTTAATATTTTTTGTTTATAAAATTAATAATTAGTTGGGTCGATTAATCCCTTTGGTTTATAATATTAATCCCTTGGGTTTTTAATCCCTAGGTTTTATAATATTAATCCCTTGGGTTTTTAATCCCTAGGTTTTACAATATTAATCACTTGTGTTTATTTATCACTTGTGTTAATAATCCCCAAAATTTATAATATTAAGTTTTGGGTTTATAATATTTTATTAATATTTTTGGTTTGTAATGTTAATCGTTTATTTTCTTTTAATATTAATTTCTTGAGTTTTTTAATTTGTTTGGTTTTAATATGAATAATACCTTGGGTTTATAGTAACAATCCATTTGGTTTATAATACTTATCCTTTTAGGAACAATAATTATAATAGTTATTAATTATTAATGATTATAGTAATAATTATTAATTATTTATAATTATTAATAATTTATAATTATTAGCAATTATTACTAATTATTAACTAGTAATTAGTAATAATTTATAATTATTAATATTATTAATATTTCTGATGGCTAGTTGTTTTAGAATTTGCTCATGGTTTTTAGATGCAATTTTCTGTTTTGTATGGACATCTTTTAATTCCTCAACTTGTAGATAATTGTGTAATCGGTCAGATATTTAATAAGGCTCATGGACGAATGAAACAGTTTCAATTTTGGCTTGCTTTTAACGCTTTAAGGTGGCCAACAGACCTGGTTTCCTACGGGCAGGTTGAGGCCACAGACTGGATTTTTATATTTTGTAACCTGCTTTACAATTATAAATAGAAAATAGCGAGGTACTACCACATTTACAATATATATATATATATATATATATATATATATATATATATATATATATATATATATATATAATTTTTTTTTTAATATTTATATTGATATTAATGTTAATCATTAATTATAAATATTATATTTATGTGATTATATCAACATCACATTATTGCATGTATAAAATTATATTTTTAGGTTTATAATCTTAATCCTAAGGGTTGTAATCATAAGATTTATAATATTAATCTCAAGGATTTTTATCCCTAAGAATTATAATATTAATCCTAGGGTTTATAATCCATTCAATTTATAATATGAATCCTATGGTTTAATATTTTTCCCTTAGGTTTATTAACTAGTAATTACTAACAATTTATAATTATTAATATTATTAATATTATAATTTTTTATTTCTAATATTTATATTTATATTAATGATAATTATTAATTATAAATATTTATATTTATGTGATTCATATCAACATCACATTATTCATTTATAAAATTACTCCCTTGGGTTTATAATATTAATCCCGTGGGTTTATTTCCCCTAAAATTTGTAATATGTTTAGTTTATAATAATGGGGTTTATAATATTGGGTTTTATAATTTTAGGGTTTATAATATTAATATTAATCTCTTAGGTGTATTAATATTAAGAGTTTATAATATTTATCTGGATTTATAATATTTATAATCCCTTGGGTTTATAATATTAACCCATTGGGTCTATTATTCCCAAGTATTTATAAAATGTTTACAAAATTCATCACTTTTCTTTATAGCATTAATATTTTGTGTTTATTATTAGAGTTTATAATACTAATCTTAGGGTTTGGTTTATATCATTAATATTTTGAGTGTATTATTAGAGTTTATAATATTAATCTTATGGATTATAATATTTTTTTTTTATTTTTTTTCTGAATTGGACTAATTCTATTAAGCAAAAATATGGTACAAGATGATGATACAATCAAGAGAGACAGAAAACCGGCAGCCGAAAATGATAGGACTATCAACCTTGGTTCCGAAGAAGGAGTGAAGCAAGCAAGGAGCTACAACCAATGACTGGAAAGCTAAGAGACTGACCTCTACCAAGAATGGGCAGAAGTCTCAACACGAAGCTTTTTCCCTTTCCTTTTTTTGACTTCGACCCATCCATCCTGGGGCGAGTGAGCAACAACAAATTGAAGACTAGGGTTTTCCTAGGGGGGGCCCTCCTTTTCTGATTCAGAGGAGGAGGTCAAATGGACGCGTTTCTGGGCGATGGCTATATCATAGGGATGCACCAGTCCTTCGGTGGAAGGAACCACAGATTGAGGGGCTTCATCCAATTCTGCATCACTGTCTTCATCTTTAGAGCTAGAGGATTCAGAATCCACGACTGGAGTTGGAGAGCATGGAGCCCATCGTTTGGATTTGGGCTTGGAGAGGTTAGCCTTTTTCTTTTTTGCCAGGAGAGAAGGGCAGGTGGATTGCAGATGCCTTGTTTGGTGGCAATGGCGGCAGCGGAAGGCAGTATTTTCGTAATCTAGTGTCTGGGTCCAAACAAAGTCGTTTACCTTGAGATTGATTTGGTCTAGAAGTCTCTTGCTTAAATCTAACTCCACACATATTCTGGCATATGTGTAGAGACCTTTATTTTCCCGCCAGTAATCTCCCACAATGAAACTACCCAAGGTGTTGCCTATAGCTTTGTAGGCTGCAACATGCCATAAGTGGACAGGTAAGTTTGGAAGCCTGATCCATACAGGTGTCCTGGTAATGACTGCAGTTGCTGGATCAAAATCTGGGAACCAATATGGATTATAATATTGGGTTATTATGGTTTATAATATTAACTTTAACATTACATTATTCCTATTAATAATGTAGCATTTTAATCCTAGGGTTTAGTATTTTTCCATATAATTTATTTTCCCCTGGGTTTATAATATTAATCTCTTGGGTTTATTTTTATTAATCTTAAAGTTTAATATCTTTCCCTTAGGTTTATTTTTAGTTTGATTTATAATATTAATTCCTAGGATTTATTTTCCCTTGCATTTATTATTATTAATATTATGGTTGAATATTTTTCCCTTGTGTTTATTTTTCCCTTGGGTTTATAATATTAAACCCTTTCTTTTATTTCCCCTAGGTTTATAATATTAATCTCTTGAATTTGTGATATTACAGTTTTTAGTTTTAGGTTTATAATATTGCATTTAGTATCACGATCTCAAATTTGAGTTTTTAATATTGGGATATATAATTTTGGTTTAATATTTAGTTTTTTAATATTATCGAGGTGTATAATTTTGGTTTATTATTTAGTTTTTTATTATTAGTTTTTATAATATTAATAATTTCATTAATCTTAGGGATATAATATTAAATAATATTGGATTTTATAATATTATAGCTTATAATAATTGATTTAATATTACAGTTTAATATTGTTATGATGGAATGGTTCATAAATCTATAACTAGCAATTGCACCATCATCAAATGTTGCACAGGAAACGCCGTAACTACCTCCATCAAACCTATACTCCAAGGAGGAAACATATGTTCTTCAGCATTAGGCACACTCCAGCTATATTGAAAAAGATTCAAAAATAAAAATAAAGTAAAAGTCCAATTCAAAACAAATATGGAAGTATATATATTGCTAATAGTAATAAAAATACAGTTCAAATGAAATATGGAAGTTATCCTAATAACGATAGATGGTGTTACAAGCTTAAGTCTTTGTGATGGGTATTCCTCAGAAACATAAGCATTCTTAGTTTGTGGAAAACAATACCTGTAGAATAACTGGCATAAAAATAATATTATAAATAATACAAATATAAAAAAAAACATTGAAAACACTATCAACATGTTGATTGGCACTCATATTTTTACTTCTAAAACCCATGTCAACCAGACGTAAAACCAGAGCTTTCTACCACTGAAATCTTTCTCAACTAGAATAACAGACAACAACCAAAACAAAAAATTGGCACTCATATTTTTATTTCTAATTTTCTATGATTAATGTTGGATGCTTCTGAACACCAAATGAGGATTGGAGCTATATTGAATATTTATACTACACATGGATTGTTGTATTTAAATTTTATGCTGTGATCGATTTACTCTAGTTTCATTAAGTTACGAGTTTTTAATTTTTTATATGTGAGTGTTTCTCTTGTGATGGAAAGAAAGATAAATATTTCTATTGTTCTAGCTTAAAATATTGGTATTTTATCTTTATGTAAAATGAAAGTACATGAAAGAGATTATTAAGTTAGAGTCTATACGATGATGATTTTGTGTTCTTGGTGAAGGCCTTGTCAATGGCCTTAATAAATTTTAATATATATCTGATTGGCTATTTGTTATCCTCAAATTTCAGATTGATGGGCTATGTAAACCACTCAAGCATTAGGACAACTTACGCAGAGCATTGGAAGCATCCTTCACAAGACCTCAAGGGGATCTCCCTTGTCTTCCATCAGTTCTGACTCAAAAGGTATAGTTAAAACCTAGTATACAGAGAAATATTATTAAGTGAGAGTCTATGCATTGAGGATTATGTGTTCTTGGTCCAAGCCTCATTAATGGCCTTAATAAATTATAATATTTGTCTGAGGGCCATTCGTTCTCCTCACATTGCAGATTGATAGGCTATGTAAAATACTTGGGCATAAAGAGGACATGCACATAGCATTGGAAGCATCCTTCACAAGACCTCTAGGGCTCTCCCTTGTTTTCCATCAGTTCTACCTCAAAAGGTATACTTAAAACCTGATATACATAGCAAGCTTTATTAGGCAATCAAAATGGTTGAGTGAATTTCTTCACTGGGTCTAGTTCATAAGCATATTGTTGGAGTGAGCCCAACCTTGATTACTTTTTCCATTGCCTTAGCTCCGCAAAACACTGGGCACCAGAAGCACTTCCTTCATTTATCTTCCATCCATCCCAGCCAGCCATCGAACCATCCCAACGTACTCTAGTATAAGGAAGGTCAGGTTCATAGAAGCTAAATTCCATGAAACAAAGATGAATTTAGAAGATCGAGAAGGCCATATTTTGTAGACATATTATTCAGTGTTGCTTTCCTTTTAAGTTAATCTCTCATTAGTATTAAAGCTCGATTTTTCGTTTTTGTCTTTAGCAAAATATTTTTGGCAAAGTAACCAGTTTTGAATTAATTTTGTATTACAAGCATGCTATTATGTTATAGAAAATCAATTTGAGATTAATCGCCTCATCAATTCTTTGCTTCAATTGTGTGCACTATTAGTGTTATCTGCGCTTCCTTTTAGGCTCTCAGCCTAGTTCTTCTTTGGGATCTTTCTCCACATCTAGATTATACATACCAATGCCCACATCTAGATTATACACACCAATGTCCGTTGTGCATTATTCTTTGGTCAGTGGATATATAATTATGTCAGTTGGTCCTTTACAAGTATTAATATAATTGTTTTTCTGAAATGATCCATACTTTTTTGCCACTTTGGCTCATTATTTTTGGCACATTAGACTGCCTCTCTCTACGTAGCCCTACTCTCAGACTGCTATGTTGCCCCCTTGTTATATTGATTTGTCTACATTTTTTTCCTGAAATAGTAATATAAATGTGAAGAAGACTTATTTTGGAGCTCATGCCAATCCTTTTTCCAAATTTTCAAGAGTTTCTAAGTTAACTTCAGTGTCAAAAATTCCAATCACCAAAGCATAGTATGCCTTCATCCTCCCTTTCAAATTCTATGTTTAAATTTTATGTTTGTGGGTCATTAGAGTTGGATCCCTAATCTATGGTTGAATTGGTACAATGTATCATGTTCCGTGGAAAAAATGTATCATGTTCCTTCTTGCTTTCTGGCTAAGATTGATGGCTAAGTTAACATTTTTCATCCTTCTTTGAATTTCATCTTATTCTTGTCCAAGCCAATGATTTCTCTCATAGAGTAGACCCACGAATTGTCCTGAATTTTATATGGATTAGTAAGAAGAAATTTCTTGGAAGTTATGATTATGTAGATGGACATTAAAGCTTGTGTCAATTTTCCTCTAGGTACTTTACTCATTTAGTCAACCATTTCCGATTATAAATACTAAGTAATAAAGACTACTATCTTTCTATGATGGGTATATATCTTTCTATGTTATATTTTTGGGACAATCTCATCAAGTCACTCCTCACTAACTTGAGGGGTAATTTTCTTCCTTACAGTAGAAGTAACTTATGTAATTTTGTATTTAACTAAAATAATGTTTTTACTCATATTGATCATTCTCTATAGTGCAGAGAGTATATGATCTTTATCATATATTTTGCAAGAAAATAAAGAATTGCATACACCTGTTTCATTTCTAGTTTTGAAGAAGAAGAAACAATAGTCTTGCCATATTATACAACAACCTAGTTCTGGAATTGACTACAAAGTCCATAAGAAACCCTCTAAATTGAGGTAACAATTTAAGTGGTTAAGTGATTTAATGTGTTCACCAATAAAATACAGAAACAAAAACCAAATACAAATAATATTATAAATAAAAAATAAAAAATAAAAAGCATTGAAAACACTATCAACATGTTGATTGGCACTCATATTTTTACTTCTAAAACCCATGTCAACCAGACGTAAAACCAAAGCTTTCTACCACTGAAATCTTTGTCAACCAGACTTAAAACTAAAGCAACAAGTATAACCGAGTGAAACATAATTGTTGTGTTCTTTGACAGAACCACTTCGTTCACTAAAAATAACAGAGGTCTTAATCCTTCATAAAAGTACTTTGGAGCTAAAACTTTTAGTTGCACATATAGAAATGCAGCCTATGGGGAGAAACAACAACACCATGGAATCTCGATATTCCCAACAAATTTGTCATTGAAATAAGTTACATAGTTGAGGGAAAGTCAATACTAGATAGTAGAATAAAAGGCAGCAGACAATTCATGTAACTGATAGAGGCAATCTTGAAGTTAAACTACAAATATACATGGCATATTCCCATAGAGATAGTTTTATCAACCAAAATGGGGCTCACCAAATCTAAAAATAAATGTGCCCTCTGTACTTTTAAAGCCTCCCAATGGAAGAATAGAATAGTAAATTCTAGTCTTAAACGTGCATAAACTTATCCTAATATTTGCTCAAGCAGCGACATCATGGACATAACCACTAACTGCAAATTATGGAATATACACAAGATGAATAAATGCATCTGACTGGATCTTCAAGTTTAATAAACCAAACCGAAAAACATGCATCCAATTATTCAACTAAATGCTAACCAAACAAATCAGACAACTTTAAAAATTATAGAAATTTTATTTCTAGAAACAAATGTGGAAAAATGTGGCAAAGTGTTCGAGGCTCATTACGCATTGAGAATCGTAGTAGCACAAATATTTTGCAACAACATTTTTATTGTCGCCTCTCAAAACAAACTATGCCATTTCTCTAAGTGAGCGGCTTTATTGCTCTGCAAAGGCAGCTTATTATATATACCATTAATTTCACATAACCAAAGGACAATCGAATAGATGCTATTCTGTTTCACTAAATGACCAGATCGAGTGTCAAGATGGCCAGTTGATAGAAATACACTGTCAAAAGAGAAGGTCCAACTTCGCTTTCAATTCCATGAAACTGCCAAAGGGGATAAGAGAAAATAAATAGAGAATTAGCTTTGATCAGAGATAAATGGGAACCCTAACCCTAATCGAACAACTAGCAACCTTTTTTCGCTCAAACCCTTACCCTAACCTTCCTGGGAGTGATTAACACTGTGGGTCGCAATAGGAGGAAACACTGCTCCTTTTTCAACTGTACCCACAAGTGGATTAGTTGAAGGCGTGGTGTGCATGTATGATTGACAAACAGGGTCTTAATATCAGGATTAGGTCAAGGATTTTTACATAGCTGGTGCTGCCAATTGAGGCTGGATACAAAAAGGCTAATGGCACACTATGTTATATCAGTACTTTTATGGAATCCCCTTTTCCAAAATAAAACTGTAGCATAATAAAAACAGAGAATTCTCATTGTCTAATTAGTAATTCGTTATTTCAATTTTCTGAAGTATGTAGTGAAGGACTGCTAAAAACACTCATCTTGACCAGTTCAAAACCAAAAGGAAAAGAGATCAACCATTGGCCTCCATGAACTTTTGAACATTAAAAATCACCCTACCTTTGATTTATCACTGTTCTGAGCCTTGAGGCTTTGAAGGCGGGGAATGTGAGTTTGTCACAGAACAGAGGATTAGCTTCTAACAATTTCTTTAGCTCTACAAGCATAATGGTCCTGGCCAACTTTGCATCCATATACTTAGACAACTGCTCATTTCCGTACAAATACTAAATACCAAAACCAACCCACTCCAACTATACAGGACCTCTGAAAGCTAATGCATGATTTCACAGCTTCTTTCCCACTCGAAAAGCCAAATATATAATATAAAGAACGTACCTGAAGTTGCCCAGGGTAAGAAGCTGTGTGATTTCTTTGAAGAGCTCTTCGTTGAATGAAGAAAATACTTTGAGCTCATTCACCAATATCTCTACAACTCTAGCCCGATCTTGCTTGTAAATACCCAAATGATAATTTTTTATTTTCAACATACCAATAATGTAATCTCACTCATATTTTCATTCTAGAAAGAAAACACATTAAGAAACAAGGTCATGTTTATTTGTCTAAAGCTTCCAAATATTTTTGTTTTCTGATCTCGAAGGATATTTTCATGGAATAGCGGTAGTCGTCCACCTTTGTGAAACCCGACAGGTATCTCTCCACCTCTTCCCATTCTCTTGCTGCTAATGGTGGGAGTTGGAGACTTCCCTCTAGACCCTCCTGGTAGAGAATTCGGTGTGGGATTTACAGGCTCCAATCTCAACCAGGAATCTAAACCCTCATTCCCCTCCTGGTAGAGAATTCATTGTGGTATTTGAAGGCTGTGCTCTAAACTCTCCTCCTGATGTTACTAGAGAACTCTGCGTGGAAATTGCAGACTTCCCTCTAAACCCTTCTCCAGCTACTGGGGTGTGTGGGAGTTGTAGACTGTCGTTTAAGCTCTCCTCCTCCTCCTGGAGAATTGTGTTGAGAGAAGAGAATGGTGTATCACACCATTGAAAGAATTTACATTGAGCAACTCCCTATAATCATTCCGTAAAAATCAAGATTAGATTGATAAAAGAAATTAATCCCCAAACCCATGATATGCCATGATATGTTATGAACTGAACTTGTGAAATTTATAATGCACGACTTCAATAGCTTACCTTACTAGGGCATTTGTAGAATTTTTAGCCAGGATTTTTCTCGGTATGCGAGGTAAGAATCAGGCATACTCCGCCACCGCAAGGGCAGAGTATCTCTCAATCCTCACTTTGAGCTGCACTGCACTGGATTCTGACACTGCCCAAAGGGCAATCCTTCAACCAATGCCCAAATTCACAGGGCATGAAAGTAAAAGGGAAAAAATGCCATAATCAAGTATGTAAGCTCTACAAGCGCAATGAATTTGTGAATGGCCTAACGATTCTAAGTAAAAAGAAGCCCTACAAATCTTCCACTAACTAAATATTTGCAACTACCATTTCTTTTTCATCCAACGGCTGTATATGTTTTAATCGTCTAACATATAATCTAATGGTTTCACATTATGACACGATGCACGCAGCAAAGTTGTTTTCAAATAATAACGCCTTACGACATAATTATGTATAGAACATATTGATAGTTATATAAATAAGTTAATGATTAATCATTAAGAAAGATAAATAAGTATTATTAGTAATAAAACTCTCTCTCTCTCTCTCTCTCTATATATATATATATTATCATTATTAATTTTAAAGTCACGGTCAAGTGAGACATTGAATTGGTGTATAAGACACTTTTGTTTGTTTATGAAGGCATACATATTCTACCTCTTCTAGTTTTGAACCTATGATCTTTTAGGAGGAAGTACATGCTCTTACCCATTAAGCCCACTCAAACTATATAATAAATACAAATAATCATCTCTAAAAATCACATTAATACTATATATTCA
This sequence comes from Pinus albicaulis, assembly GCA_034641835.2. Lineage (NCBI taxonomy): Eukaryota > Viridiplantae > Streptophyta > Pinopsida > Pinales > Pinaceae > Pinus > Pinus albicaulis. Next base: position 954,700,163 of record CM076577.1, on the reverse strand, counting down.
ATCATTATTAATGTGAACATATTTACTAATATAACTATGTATGTGCTTTATATACATTGATAAATATAATTATGTTAATATATTAGTATTTATTTTAATATATTATATATTATGAAAATTGTTTATTTCCATATTCCTTGGTGATTTAGGAGCGTAGTTTTATTTTAAAAATTGAATTTCAGTATAACATGCGTTACATAGGAAATTTACTTTATACTCAGCTCAAGTCCAAGAAAGTAATTAATATTCCAGGAATAAATTATTAATCGTGATAAACAACTAATATTTGTTTGCATTGACTTGACTTGGTTTTTATAAAAATCTAAATCGGCTCGTGAATACAAATTTATTGCTTCAACAAAGCAGCGATTAAATTTGAGAAGGCACCTTACCCCTGAGCCCGAAACGTTCAAATCATTACTCAAAAAGAGTAACGAATGCAGGCGTTGGGCTTATTATTCTCACATCATGACGAACATTACTGCAGAGACACTGAAGGCCAAATTAGTTTATAAAACCGAAGTTTCTTCGAATTTTCCCTGCATTGCCCGTGAGCACACCGATTCTGCTCATATTCTCCATCGACGTTGCAAAATCTGAGAAGAAATATGACGGGCCGTGCAATTCCGTGTTGTCATATGCTTCTTCTTCGCTATTGGTTAGCAGCGCAGCAATATCCGACTGAAAGAGGCATCTACTTTTCTTTACATTCAGGTAATAATGCCTGTCAAATGCTCGAAAGCTTCCCAGATCCATTTCTACGATGGTCTTAGTGTCTCCAAGCTTGCATTTTATCTTCAGTTGAGTAACGTAATATTTGTCCAGGGATGGATCTTTTCCTGTGAAATTGTAAATCCTGCTGCTAAAGGAGCTGCAGTGGGACGTCTCTAAAGTGTGGGCGCCTGTTGTTATGCACAAGTCATCGTTTATAATAATAATTTTAAGTTTTAATATAGATGTTTTGGGTTTATAATCTATTAGGTTTATATATAATTTTTTGGATTTATAATTGTTTATAATATTTTTTTTTGGGTTTATAATATTAATTATAATGTTTATATTTCTAGGAATTAATATTAATTCTATTGTTTACAATATTAATTTTTTTGGTTTATAAATTATAAATTTTGTAATTTAATATTTATCTTAAAGTTTAATGTTATTCTTTTAGGTTTATAATTTCTTAGAGATTTAATATTAATCTATTAGATTTTTAATATTAATCTTAAAGTTCATGAATCTTAGGATATAATGTTTATTTTAGGGTTTATAATATTTATCTTAAAGTTTATATTCCTTGGGTTTATAATATTAATCCCTTAGGTTTAATATTATTCCTTTCAATTTATAATCCATTGCATTTTTAGTAATAGTCGAGTGGGTTTATTAGTCCCTTGGAGTTATAATATCAATGGTTTAATACTCTAACATTAGAATGGTACAAAAATGTATCCAACATCACATTTTGACAAGCATTGTCTCAATATGAAAATAATTCTAACAATCATTATGACAATGTTACATTACATTTTAATTTATTCAATGTGGTATTGTTACATTACAAAACTTGGATTTAATACAAGGTTTATAATATTAAGCTCTTTAATATTCACTTGATGATATTAAAGTTGAATATTGAATTTATAATTTGTACTATCTGGGTTTATAATATTAATCTTAGGGTTTAATATCAATCATTTGGGTTTATCAATCATTGGATACGTAATATTAATAGTGTGGTTTTATCAATCCATTAGGTTTATAATATTAATCCCTTAGATTTAAAATTATTCCCTTGGTTTTATAACCCATTGAGTTTATAATATTAATCCCTTGGGTTTGTTAATTCCTTGGATTTATAGTATTAACCTCTTAGGTTTATGATATTAATCCTAAAGTTAATAATATTAATATTAGGGTTTATCTCCCTAGTGTTAAATATTAATCCTAGGATCTAATGTTGTTGGCTTAGATTTATAATCCCTAGAGTTTTTAATATTAATCCAATTGGATTAGTAATCCATTGGATTTATAATATTGTTCCTAGGCTTTCTAATATTAATCATAGGGCTTAATATTAAGACTATGGTTTAAAATATTAATCTTAGGGTTTAATGTTAATTCCTTTAGTTTATAATCCTTTGGGTTTATAATATTAATCCCTTGTGCTTATTAATATTAGTGTTTATGTTACTATGATTTAATATTAATTCTAAGGGTTGATGTTATTCCCCTAGGGTTTTAATTTTAATCCCTTGGGGTTTATTAATCACACAGGTTTATAATGTTGATCTTAAGGTTTGCAATATTAATCTTAGGGTTTAATGTTTATTTTATGGTTTATAATATTTACCTTATGGTTTATATCCCTTGGGTTTATTATATTAATTCTTTCTTTTTAATATTATTCCCATGAGTTTATAATTCCATGGTAGTCCCTTCCATTTATGATATCAATCTGTTCATATTCTTAGGGTATAATATTACTCATAAGGTTTATAATATTAATCTTAGAGTTTAATTTAAATCTCATGGGTTTATAATCCATTAGGTTTATAATACAAATTCCTTGGGTTTATTAATCTCTTAGTTTAGAATATTAATATCTTGGGTTTAATATTATTATTAATCTCTTTATTTTCAGTTTAATATTAATATCTTGGATTTATAATTTGTAATATTAGGGCTTATAATATTAATCCATGGGTTTATAATACTATTTTGTTGGGTTTACGGATCTCTTAGGTTTATAATATTAATCTATTGGGTTTATTAATTCCTTAGGTTTATAATACTAGTAATTAGTTGAGTTCATTAATCCCTTGGATTTTTAATATCTTGGGTTTATAATATTAATAATTAGTTGGGTTCATTAATCTAGTGGGTTTATAATTTAATCCCTTGAGTTTTTAATCTCTGGATTTTATAATATTAATCCCTTGTGTTTTTAATCCTTAGGTTTTATAATATTAATACCTTGGGTTTATTGATCACTTGTATTAAATAGCCCACAAAGTTTATAATATTAATCCTTGGGTGTATAGTATTCATAATTTCTTGTATTTATTAATCTCTTGGGTTTGTAATATTGATCACTTGAGTTTATTTGATTTTAATATTAATTCCTTGAGTTTTTAATTTGCTTGCTTTTTAATATGAAATATATCTTGGATTTATAATACTCATCCCCTGGTTTATAGTATCAATCCATTTGGTTTATAATATTTTTCCCTTTTACGAACAATAATAATAATAATTATGTCGTAAGACGTTCTTATTTGAAAACAACTCCCCTAGCTGCTACTGTGTCCATGTGTGAGCCATTGGATTAAATGTTAGACGATTGAAATGTTTTAGGCCATTAGATCCACAAGTAAATAGTTTTATATATATGTTTTTTTGTAATGCTAGTTTTTTATTTCTATTTTAATAAGTATTTTTGTGTTACCATTCTCTCCAACAAAGTATGATAGAAATATTTTAATATCATGTTTAACTTTTTGACTATGTCAAATCACACAAAATTAAAAATAAAAGAAAAGTAAATAAAGAGATTGAAATAATGTAATGAACTTTTTAACAAGGTTAAAATACAACAAAAAATAAAAATAATAATAAACTATAAAAACGGCCCATGGTATTGATCCATGGTATTCATGTGGAATGGAGTTTATTTAAAGGGGGAAAAGAAGATGGCCTAGAGAATTGATCCATCTCATAAATAATATAGATCTAAATTAATTATTTAAAAAAATAAATTTTAAATGTTTATAAAATTTATTCTTTAAAAAAAATTCCTTAATAAAATGCATCTAAATTTTCATACATCCAAATATACATGGTCTTGTTCTATATTATTTTTATTACAACTATTTTATTATTCCAAAAATACATGGCTTTTTTTGTTATATATTATTTATCTTACATATGTTTTATTATTCATAAGTAGATTTTCTTAAAATATAAAATATTAAATTAATAATGAAATTTTTTAGAATATGTGATTTTTTTTAAAATTTCCAAATTAGACATAATTTACCTTGAGCAAATAGTTTGTAACTACATACATACTCTTTTTTATTTTTTTTGTTAATGAATATAAAATTTATTTCCTTAAAAAAAAACTATATACATATCTTTAATTACCTAATTGTATCTAAAAAATCTTACATGTTTTTTACTTTATAATCATAAACAATTTTCATATTATATGATTTCAAACTTGCTCAACTTTTTGAAACAATGTTTCTCACTAAATACCTTTAGCTTATATAATTTTTTTATTTTTGAATTCGAAAAAAAAATTACAAAAGGAAAAACCCACTCAGTCCTTACTGAAAATTATAGTTTTACAAAATTAACCCTATGTGATTAACAATAGAGTAAGTTGAGACAACCCTAAGGGGTTTTGAGTACAAGTTTCTTGCACCTTCACACTCCTCCTCTCCTCCTCCTTGAAAAAATTTAAACTGTGAGGCACAAGGTAGTTGTTTCATATATGAACATTTAGATGTGATAAGAAATATGTGATACTCTATTGTAATTTTCTCTACAAATGTTATGGAAAGTGTGCCCTAAATGATGACAATTTCATGGTTAATGTAGTATAAGATACATGAAAATTTACAGTCTTGTATGCAATATCAAGAAAGCTATGCCCAATATCCAACACCGAGAACAAGACATGTTCACCAATTCAACATTTTCTTTTGAATCTCTCTCAGTGCTAGAGTTGTTTTCTCAATAAACTTGTTTTTACTGCTCTTGAACTGATGAAAGCCATGGTTGTTGCATATAGGAGCATTTAGCTCTGATAAGAGAAGTGTGATACCGTGTTATAATTTTCTATACAAATGTGTTAGAGTTGTTTTCTCAATAAACTTGTTTTTTCTGCTCTTAAATGATGAAATACATCTTTGTTTCATATAGGAGAATTCAACTCTGATAAGAAAAATGTGATATTGTGTTATAATTTTCTCCACAAATGTGTTGGAGTTTTTTTCGCAATAAACTTACTTTTACTACTCTTAAGTGATGAAATCCATCATTGTTGCATATATGAACATTTAGCTCTGATAAGAAAAGTGTGATACTCTTTTATAATTTTCTCTACAAATGTGATGGAAAGCATGCCATGAATGTTGGAAATTTAATGGTTAATGTAATATAAGCTAAATACAAATTCATTTCTTCTACACAAGATCAAGAAAGCTATGTTGAGTAGCCAACATCACAGAACAAGACATGTTTGCCAATTCCATAAATAATAGCGAACCTCTCTTGGTATTGGAGTTGTTTTCTTAATAGCTTTATTTTTATTGCTCTTGAAGTGATGAAAGCCACCTCTCCATACATTTTTTACTATTTTCACAAAAAAAAAAAAAAAAACCAACTTCATATCAACTATACAGAAAAAAACAAGAACATGGCAGACACAGGAGAGACTTCACTTGTTTTATTTGGACTTGTCGCAAGCTGACATTTACTGCTATACAAGTTGTGCATCAAATTATTATGTAACAATTGTGCCAAGAGGTTTTTAAATTATTTCTCTTCATCTATATCTTATCAGTTTAGTATGTTTTCAATCAAGCAGAGGCCTTAGAGTTTAAGAAATGTATCTTTCTGGTTGATAACTCTTATCCTCAATACCTTTGAAAACTCCATGACGTGCTTCAATGGAAGCAAAATGTACCTTTCATTCATTCACGATGGCTCCTTCTCTGCAGCACCTTATTTATTTTAGGCTACTCTTTCCTATGCTATTGACTTACGACGTTTCTTTTGCAACATGTGGTGCAATTGCTAGTAATAATAATTATCACTAAATACTAATAATTATTATCTATAAATTATTATTATTATTAATTATTAATATTATAATTTTTTTATTTTTATTATTTTTATTTTTATTAATTTTAATTATTAACTATAAATATTTATATTTATGTGGTTAATACCAACATCACATTGTTGCATTTATAAATGGTTTCTTTGGGTTTATAATCTTAATCTTAATGTCGATAATGGTAAGATTTATAATACCAATCTCAAGGTTTTTGATCCCTTGGATTTATAAAATGCTTAGTTTATAATATAAATCCTAAGATTTAATATTTTTCCCTTGAGTCTATAATATTAATCCATTGGGCTTATTTTCCCTCAGTTTTATAATATGTTTAGTTTATAATATTGGGTTTTATAATTTTAGGGTTTATAATATTAATAATAATATTAATCCCCTAGGTTTCTTAATTTTAAGGGTTTATAATATTTATCCCTTGGGTTTATAATATTAACTCATTGGGTCTATTATTCCTAAGTGTTAATAAAATGTATATAAAATTAATCACTTGGTTTATATCATTAATATTTTGGGTTTATTATTAGAGTTTATAATACTAATTTTAGGGTTTTCTTTATATCATTAATATCTTGAGTTTATTATTAGAGTTTATAATACTAATCTTAGGGTATATAATATTAATCTTAGGGATTATGATATTGGGTTTGATGGTATTAGGGTTTATAATATTTACTTTAACATTACATTTTAATATCATGATGTATCACATTCTTTTCCATTTAATTTATCCTAGGGGTTAGTGTTTTCCATTTAATTTATTTTCCCTTGGGTTTATAATATTAATCTCTTGGATTTATATGTATTAGTCTTAAGGTTTAATATTTTTCCCTTGGGTTTATTTTTAGTTTGGTTTATAATATTAATTCTTATGATTTATTTTCCTTTGGGTTTATTATTATTGATATTAGGGTTGAATATTTTTCCCTTTTGTTTATTTTCCCTTGAGTTTATAATATTAAACCCTTGCTTTTATTTCCCTTGGGTTTATAATATTAATCCCTTGAATTTGTGATATGAAATGTTGAGTTTTTAATATTGGGATATATAATTTTCATTTTTAATATTAGTTTTTATAATATTAATCATGTCATTAATCTTAGAGATATAATATTAATCTTAGGATTTATAATGTTGGATTTTATAATATTATAGCTTATATGATAATTGATTTAATATTAGAGTTTAATATTGTTATATTGGAATGGTTCATAAATCTATCATTATGTATAAAACATATTGATAGTTATATTAGTATGTTAATAAATGTATATTAACCATTAAGATAATGGTGAAAGATAAATAAGTATTATTAGTAATAACCCCATATATATATATATATATATATATATATATATATATATATATATATATATTTTAAGGTGACAGCCATGCGAGACACTAAATTGGTGTAATTGGTGTATGAGACTCAAGGCATACATACTCTACCCCTCTAGTTTTGAATGTGTGATCTCTTAGGAGGAAACACATGCTCTTAACCATTTGGCCCACTCAAACTATATAATAAGTACAAATAATAAATCTCTAACAATCACATTAATACTATACATTTAATAATTATTAATGTGATCATATTTACTAATATAGTTATATATGTGCTTCATATGCAGTTTATCGACCTATATCAACCACATTGATAAATATAATTGTGCTAATATATTATATATGATACACATTGTTTAGTTCCATCTTCCATGGTGATTTAGGAGTGTAGTTTTTATTTTAATATTTGAATTTCAATATCACATGTGTTACATTGGAAATTTAATTTTATATTGCAGGTCAAGTCCAAGAAAGTAATTAATAATCAAAAAATTATTAACCATGATAAACAACCAATATTATTTTGCGTTGAATTTACTTGGTTTTTATAAAAATCTAAATTAGCTCGTGATGTCATGAGGAAATAGATAATACAAATTTATTGCTTTAACAAAGTAGCGATTAAATTTGAGAAGCACCTTACCCTTAGCCTGAAACGTTCAAATTATTACTCAAATAAAGTAATGAATGCAGGCATTGGGCTTATTATTCTCACACCATGATGAACATCAATGCAAAGAGAATGAAAGCCACATTAGTTTATAAAATCATAATGTCTTTCAATTTTCCCTGCAGTGCTCATGAGCACATCGATTCTACCCATATTCTCCATCAACGTTGCAAAATATGAGAAGAAGTACGACAACACTACAATTCCTTGGTGACATATGCTTTTGCTTTGCTACTGGTTAACAGCGCAACATACGACTGAAAGAGGCCTCTACTTTTCTTTGCAGTCAGGTAATAATGCATGTCAAATGTTCAAAAGATTCCCGAATCCATTTCTATTACGGTCTTAGTGTCTCCAGGCTTGCATTTTATCTATAGTTGAGCAACGTAATATTTGTCCATGGATGGATCTGTATCCCCTTTTCCTGTGAAATTGTAAATCCCGATGCTAAAGGAGCTGCAGTGGGTGTTAAAGATTAATCACGAGTTAAGAATTAGTTTCTAGAGGATTAGTTATAAGTTAGTTGAATAGTTTGCTAGTTGTAACTCTGAATCAAATGTATATATTCCTCCATAATGAAACATTTTTCTATGTGGTTGCTCTCATCAATTTAGTGTTTCCCTTCTATCTCTGTCATATTTTTTCATGGCATCAGGGCTTCAGGAAGAGTATGGTTGTGAGGGTCGTTATGGGGGCAATGTTATGGAAGTAGCTGTTGTCAGAAACCGTTCATGTTTGTGTTGAAGAACAATTCTTCCACCTAATCGAGATTGATCTCCCTCAAATCGTGTTCTTCCTCTCAGTCTATCACTACCTGGTGGCCCCCTAGTTGGTCTTCCGAGAGGTTTGGCAGATTTCTTTAGTGTTGTTGGAACAATTTTTTATTGCAGATTCAGATATGTGTGAGGGTACTCAATGCCATCATTTTTTAGATATCCATAGTAATGCATCCATGCAAATAACTCCCTCACATATTCCTTGGAGATAAAAAATGCGCATTCGAGCGGATCTCAATCTCCCATTTCTTCGTGGATGATTGAGTGTTTGTTACTGGCGTTGGTTGTCATTGTTGTAAAGGTCTTATGAATTATGACATTTTTTTGTTGCTAAAATATTTTCCTCGATATTCACAAGGAAATATCCACTAGGGAAAAGAGAGTTCCCAATTTATTTTGCAGCTTTTAAAAGGTATTGTGTTTATTTATGAAGATTTTAACGTTGCAGAGTTAGATTTCTGATTTGTTTTTATTGCAATTTTTGCTTTAAAAATGGCTTCGACAAGTCAGTTTGCAATTCCTATGCCATTATTTAGTGGAAAAAATTATGATTTTTGGATTCTTAAAATGAAAACATGCTTACAATGGTTAGGTTTTTTCGAAACTGTAGAATCAGGGTTCAATGAACCTGATGCAAATGTTATAACTGCTATGAATGCTTTTTAAAGAAGAAAATTTGATGAACTTAAATAGAAAGAAGGTAGAGCTAAGTCCTACATTTTAAATTCTTTAGATGACTTTAGTTTTCCTAAAATCACTAGAGAAAATATTGCTAAAACAATATGGGATATACTTAAAGTTTCCTATTAAGGTAATGAGAAAGTAAAGATGGCAAAATAAAAAACTCTCAGAACTCAATTTGAAACACTTAAAAGGATTGAATCAGAAACAATTAATCAATTCATGCCCAAAGTTATGGGTGATGTTAATCAACTTCGGATGAATGGTGAAGAACAATAAGATCAAATAATTGTTGAAAAGGTTCTTAGAAGTTTGCCCAAAAAAATTAACATGATAGTTACTGTTTTTGAGTCGAAAGAACTAAAAAAATTGTCTGTGCAAGAATTAACAAGTTCTTTATTGGCTCATCAAGAAAGAATTAATTTAGATGTTAGTACTTTAGATCATGCTTTAAAATCTAAAGTTTCTATGGATAGAGGTAGAGGCAGAGGTTTTTGTGGTAGGAAAGGAAAAGGAAGAGGATAGTCTTAGTTAGATGATAGATCACAGGTATCTCAAACACATTCAAAACAGTCTCAAAATGATCATGGTCATAGGTGGATAGATAAATAAAAAATTAAATGTCACTATTGTAAACAATATGGCCATTATAACTCTAAAAGTAAAAAATTATATTTTTTTGAAGTAAAAACAAAGTCAATGTCACAAACACTGAATGTGAGGCATCTCATGCTTTATTTCTGGCATGCCAAGTGACTATGCAAGTACCTAATAAAGATATTTGGTTGGTAGACAACGGATGTAGTAATCATATGACTAGGCATAGTGATTTATTTTCATATCTTGATACATCTTTTAGTTCCTCTATTGGTTTGGGTGATGATCTTCATATCAAAGCTTCAGGAAAGGGTGTTGTGCCTATCTTAATCAAACAAAATGTGGTGAAAATTATCTATGATGTTTACTATGCACCCAATTTGAAACATAATTTGTTGAGTGTTGGTCAGTTAGATGCACATGGTTATGATATTATCTTTCACAACACAACTTGCACGATTTCTGATCAACATAAATCTCTTGCTGCAAAGATTCGTATGACAAAGAACATGTTTTATGAATTACAAATGAGAAGTGTGAAGTTGTATGCACATAATGTTTCAACATCAAATGACACTGACTTGTGGCATTTGTGATATGGTCATTTACCAATTAATAGTATGAGTTTATTGCAAAGACAGTCTATGGTGAAAGGTTTGCCTACTTTATCTAACCATATCTCTTTCTATACATGTTGTATAATGGGTAAACATAAGCGATATAGTTTTCATCAGCCTCTTATAGAGAAAAAGAACAACTAGAGTTAGTGCATACATATTTGTGCAATCCTATGTAAGAACAATCAGTCAGTGGAAGTTTCTATTTCTTACATTTATTGATGACTTTAGCAGGAAAATTTGGATGTATTTCATCAAATACAAATGTTAAAAAATTTCTAAGTTCAAGCAGTTCAAAGCCGAAGCTGAAAAACGGAGTGGAAAGTTTATTAAAGTTCTCAGGTTTGATAAAGGAGGTGAGTATGAATCTAACGAATTTATTGATTCTTGTAAACAACATGGTATTAAAAAATATACGACAATTAGTTATACTCCACACCAAAATAGAGTCGCGGAAAGAAAGAATCATACCATTATGAATATGGCTCGAAGTCTGCTCAAAACATGAAAATTGTGTAAATATTTATGGGCTAAAGAAGTTGCATGGTCGATATATATTTTGAATAGATCACCAAGTTCTAGTGTTCAAAGGCTTGTACCTAAAGAAGCATGGAGTGGAAAAAAGGTAACTGTTTCACACTTTCGGGTCTTTTGTTGTATTTCTTTTGCTCATGGTCCAGAAAAATTAAGAAAGAAGCGTGATGATCGAAGCGAAAAGTATATCTTTATAGTGTATAGTGACCAATATAAAGCATACATATTGTTTAATCCTATTACTAAGAATTTTTTCGTAAGTCGAGATGTGAAATTTATGGAAGACAAATCTTGGAATGAAATTGAGAACAATACTTGTCCTAATCCTTTCATTATGTTAAACGAACATCAAGCACCTACAAAGAGCACTCCAAGGTTGTAGGTTCACAACAAAACAAGTAGTAGTTCATCAAAAAATAACAGTTCATCATCTTTAAGTGAGTCTCATTCTGATAATCCAAAAATGAGAAGCTCAAGTGATATTTATGCACAAGATGATGTTGATGATGTTGTAAATTTTTCATTTCTCTCATTTCAACCTACTTGTTTTGAAGAATCTATAAAGGAAAAAGAATGGGTAGATGCAATGTATAATGAAATCGATGTTATTGAAAAAAATCAAACTTGGTATTTGGTCAATCTACCCAATGATAAAAATTATATAGGCGTCAAATGGGTTTATAAAGCTAAGTTAAATGAGAGAGGTGAAGTTGATAAACACAAACCAAGGTCAGTTTCCAAAGGTTTTTCACAACAACCTGGCATATATTATGGTGAAACATTTTCACCTATAGCAAGAATTGATACTATTCAATTTGCATTAGCTATTACAACAGAAAACAGTGACCAATTTACCAAATGGATGTAAAGTCTGCATTTTGAAATGGTGTATTGAATGAAGAAGTGTATGTTGATCAACTACCTAGTTTTGAAATAAAAAATAAAAAACATAATATGTATAGGCTGAAGAAAGCATTGTATGGCTTGAAGCAAGCTCCAAGAGCTTGGTACAATTAAATAATTCATTACTTGCTAAATAATGGTTTTAGAAGGAGTGAGTTAGTGACCATGAACCAAAATTGTATATCAAGGATGATCATCAAGGTAATATATTGATACTATGGCTTTATGTTGATGACATAATTTATATAGGTAACATGCAGTTAGATGAATTTAAAGTTGCAATGAATAATGAATTTGAAATGAGAGATATTAGATTAATGAGATACTTCTTAACTATTGAAGTAAAACAAACACATGCTGGTATCTTTATGGGTCAACAGAAGTATGCTATTGATATTTTGAAAAAGTTTAATATGAACAGGTGTAAATGGGTGGATACTCCTATTGAGGTTGGTACAAAGTTAAGTAACAATGATGTGTGTACTTTTGTTAATTCGACCTTGTATAAGAAATTTGGTGGTAGTATTATGTATCTAACTGCTACTAGACCTGATATAGAATTGACATCTAGTTATATTTCCAGGTTTATGGAATATCCTACATATTGTCGTTGGAAAGATGGAAAAAAGGTGTTAAGATACAATGCAGATAAAACTACTTATGGTTTATGGTATACAGCCTCTACAGATAGTAAGCTTGTTGGTTATACAGACAATGATTATGTAGGATGTATTGATGATTGAAAAATAACTTTTGGATATGGTTTTCTATTTGGAAGGAATTTGATTTCGTGGTCATCCAAAAAGTAACCCATAGTTGCGCTATCTTCTAGAGAAGACGAATACGTTTCAACGAATATAACATCATGTCAAGCAGTGTGGTTGAAGAGACTTCTCTCTAACTTCGAATATACATAAAATGAACTTATTTCAATATTTTGTGACAACACTTCCGTTATTTCCTTTTATAAGAACAATGTTTTTCATAAAAAAAAAGAAAACATATCAACACTTGTTTTCACTTCATTCGTGAACTTGACAAGAATGGTGATATTGTTCTCAAATTTCGTGATTCTAAGGAACTTTTAGTGGATATCTTCACCAAACCACTAGAAAAAGTTAATTTTGAATTTCAATGTCAGAAGTTAGGCATAAAACAATGTAACCTTCAAATTTAAGGAGAAGTGTTAAAGATTAATCATGAGTTAAGAAATAGTTTCTAGAGTATTAGTTAGAATTTAGTTGAACAATTTATTAGTTGTAACTATCAATGAAATGTATATATTACTTGATAATGAAACATTTTTATGTGTGGTTGCTCTCATCATTTTAGTGTTTCCCTTCTTTGTCAGTGGGACATCCCTATAGTGTGGGGGCCTCCCATCCCTATAGTGTGGGGGCGTGCTCTATAGTGTGGGCGCCTGTTGTTATGCAGAAGTCATGAGATTATGATGCCATATTTTTAATGAGTCAGTGCCAAAATAACAAATGGGAGGAGAATATTGGAATTAGTTACATGATAACAAAACAAGGTCCTTAACATCAAGACCATTGCTGGCAAATATTGATGTGAGTTGTGTGAAATTCGTGAATGGTGGAGGAAGTTTAGTGAGAGGTTCGTTATGAATAGACACCACTCCATCTATGCGTCCAGTTGGAATGTTCCAATACCCAACTATTATTTTAAATTATAAACCATATTAGTGGCTACCAAGCAGAACTGATGATTGGACATGAAAGGAAATGTAAGGCATGCATTATGACTAATCAAGAGTGTTACCATATGCACAACATCTCGTGCTACGAGAGCAAGAATATCAGCGCATGACACCTCTCTTGGGCACACCTTCTCCACTACAGCTTTGGCAGTGTCAATGAATTGGAATCCTCTCATGCTCAGATTTGGAATTGCATCCTTTTCCGCTTTCCTTGAATTTTTGGATTTCAAGAGCACTGATACATCGCAAACCTTCACCGAATTAAACATATCTATTTCACTGATCCAAAAAAGGCTATAAATGCTATGCTTTTTCAATTCCACCATTATAAGTACTTAAATATATTGTTAAATAGGGGTGAAAATATAAAGATACTCACTCTAACGAAGCATTCATGAAAGTGCATTCTAAGAAGAGGAGCTGCCAAAGATTGGGCTTTGGACATGTACTTTCCAACTACACTTTTTATTATGTCAAAAATTGCTGGGCATGTCTTGTCATAAAAGTTTAGTGCGACTCCTCCACCTACATCTGAAAATGCACAGGAAAATACAAGAAAACTAGCAAGTGGAGTAATCAAAACTCTAACTGTAGTTTTCTTCATGATATTCTCAAACGAAGAAAACTTTGCAAAATGGAATTCTAGTATTCATATGAATACCCTTTAGAGCGAAGCTATTTATAGAATGTGTGGACTTGCATGTCGGTTTAATCGACGCAGACAGAAAAAATATAAGATAACTCTTATAATTGGGGTTTGTGGATATGAGCTCTTATTGTTGAGAACCATTTCGCAAGCCAGATTGAACATTAATTTTTTACAGATATTCTAGTTAACAAATTCAGAAGCTTCACATTCTTAATATGGCATTTTATTTTCATATTCCCTCTCGATCATTGAACTATATTCTCTGTACCTAATTTTCATTAGCTGGCACATTGAAACCAAATACGTCGTTATTCCACTCACACTTTTATTATTTTTTTCTAATTCCTCGAGTAAGAGCGCATTTATACGCGATGGAGCATTAATGAACACATCCTTGGATCTTATTGTTTGGATTTTTTCATCAAACCTTATCTTAGTATGATCATCATTCTTACTATTACTAAGATAATTGGAGAATGTTTTTAGGGTATCCACTGACTTTTTAGTAAACATTGAGAAAGGTACGCATAGCCTCGACAGTTGACGATTCCAAAATATTCCCTGGTCATAATTATTAATATTAGTAAATACTGAGAGCATATTTTATGGCATCGATGGAATTTTCAGTGAATAATGAAAGAGGGAAGCGCAACCTTGAGAATTGACCAATACAGACTAGTGTAGCAATTTCAAAAAACGTTAATGGCCCTGGTTAGAAGTCTAATAAGGTCATAATTTTGGTTGGAAAATAATAGAAATTTTGGTTATATTTTGAAAAAATAGGAATTATTTGGAAATCTAGGTTACAGCTGTTAACCTTCACTATTTTAGATGTCTAAATTTTTTTAATTATACTGAATGTATTTCCATTATAAAAAAAGCAATTCAAACCCTCTTTTTTATTACTACCAAAATTTAGCCCTTGGCCCAAAATTGTGCGGGTAATCAACGCCTTAATGATATGCTTCTTGCCTTTCAGCAACAAGAAAACATAGAGTTCTTTCGTGGAAAATTTTACTTGCGGTTTTTTTCGAGAAAAAGAATTAAACATTTGATGAGTGCTATAAAAGTTCTCTCATTACCGTTTAACCAAGACCCACCAACAAAATTTTACTTATGTTTCAAAACATGTAAGAAGTGTTTATAAATAATTGCGTTAAGATGAAATCATCATTTAAAAAAAGAGTAGTCTGAAATGGGACAATAAGAAAACATTTTCTTATTTATAAACGCATGGAATATGCCCTTACAAGACAGAAAATAGAAAACCACACCACGTGCAAATGGCCAGCCTCACCCTGCAATTTACAGTAAACCCGACTACGAATCCGTTGACTTCCAATACACGACACGAGATAGAAGCGAAGGAGGAGTTCGACTTTTTAATATGTTGACGTCCTTTTCACCACACCTACACTACACTTACCAAAAATGGAAGAGTCTAAACGGTTTGATTTCCGCTCCCAGGACCAGAATATGCATCCCCTTCCATCTTCAAATGCAACAGAAATAGATCTAAACCTGCATAAAGAAGTTAGTGGTTGTCCATTAGCAACAAATGTGAGCCCAAATAATGTAATAAAGGGCTTACAACAACACTTTCAAAAATAAAAAACAGAGAAAGATCACCATTATGGTATGTAACACCATGAAGCACATTACTGTTTGACAGCGCCAAATGAGGTCTCTCAAGGGAATCTTTGGGAATAAACTCTGACTCTTCTAATTAGTAAAGATACATGAGGTAAGCCTTTTAAGTTATTTTCTCTCAAAAGCACCCATTCAAATCAAGAGGTTCTGTTGGAACCTATTAGCATGTTTAGTTAAGGTCCTCTATCTGGAATCTCTAAGTATATTACTTGTTGGTTATGGTAGTTGGAAATAATATTACCTGTTATATTTTATCCCTAGAGTATGTTGTTATAGAGTGGGTTATGATTTTTCTTAGTTTCTTTTGATTACAAGATCCTAGTCAGATAGATATTCAAAATCACCCCATGGTGATCCACTCTATCACTTGAAATTCACATAATCGTGTACTATAAAAAAGGCATTTGTGTTTAGCAGAATCAAATATTGGGGAAAAGGCCCTCTATTTATGCAATCCTAACAACATAATAGCATACAATGAGAACACAAGTATACAATATAGCTATTATTTTGACCCATGAAATATATTTGTGAAGTGTCTGCTTCATGCATCAAAAAGGCCTGCATAGGATAACTATCACTCCATAAATCATCATCCATACAAAATGACAATTTTGAAACATTCCAAAGCTGGTTTGGCATGCACCCCCTTTTGGTGCTTTAACAAAACGATCCATATACAGCTTCACATTTATACTTAAGTTTTTTTTTTCTACTAGTTAGATGTAATGCCTTGGCATACAACAAGGTCAGAATTTTCTGGCACCCTTGGTAAGCCATTTCTTAAATATAAATAAGACACTTAAGTTACTTAAGTACAGCCAGAAAAATCCCCAAGTCATCAATTGTATTCAAAGGCAGAGATGCCCAACCTTGATTTGGGAATATCATACAAAAATATCAGGTTCTATTGCTAGAAATTCCCCAACACAGATCGTCCAGAAGAACTGGGAGCAAAGGCAAAGCACACGACTCCATCATCAGCAGGGTAGAGTATGTGAACAGGGCTCAGACAAATTTCTGCATCGTCTTTGAAATGCAAGGTAATGGGAGGAATATTGATATCGACAGTTGAAGAAAAATGGAAACAAGTATCAAAGGGAGCAACCGAGAGGGCTATTTGGAGACCAGGAAAGTTTTGCGTAAATGCAATCCTTAATCTCCCATATGAAGACTGCTCAAACCGAGATATAAGACTGCCTGAATCGACCATGACAGTAGTAGAAATGGGGAGAAACTCATCGCCCACATTGATACCTTTCATGCTCACAAAGTACTGAGAAGGGTTGGATCTGGATATACACATAAATCTTGCATAAATGATTTATCCTAGAAAGTCCAAATTCGTAAAAAAAAACTAAATATATATTTATTCTCTTTATCAAATATGACCAAGTTAACTAAGTGATAATTGAAAACTCACCTCAAAGCCCATTACAATGGATTATTTATGTCCTTTTTAAAAGTTTCAATCCTGAGGCACAAAACCATGAATCACCCAAAACATAAACCCAAAAATGACCAGCATTAAACTTAACACACAGAATCCAAGTTGACTTGAAATACAACTTTGTTACTACATATCCTTCTCCAACAAGAACCTCCATGTACTATGCTAGTGAAAACCAAATATTATAATTAATTACTTGTGTGCTCTACTCATTTTAAAATTGGGATCCACTAAGGATTACTTGGGGGTCACCTTTCATGGTTGGAAGTGACTTCTTCACAACAAATTATGAGGTTGGTTGATAAAATTTGGTCATTTGAATGTGATGTCAAAGGGAATCATTTTCTCATAAAATAATGGTGGCTAAATTCTTTACGATCAATTTAACCTATCCCTAAATTATGTTCCCACAACACATCGTCGTCAACACTTTCTGTAATTCCCCAATGGAATGAAAAAACCAATTCTTCATCCTATGCTCAATACTCAAGTACATATAGACCCTAGCACCCAGTGTTAACTTATTAAGTTAGATGTCATTTGGCTCAAAACTAGGGGCTTAAGGCACTAAGGGATTTCAGGCCCGATTGTCCCAATTTCTCGTTATAGCCAAAAAAAATTGAACTCCAAAATTTAAAAATTTAGCACTTATGTCGATTCAATCATCTGGGATCTGGATTGGTCTGTGATATCCTATGCCTCTTCATTTCAAAATATGCTTCAATATTGGACATTTTTATGCTCTAACTTTTCTATCTGTTATTTAAGGATCTAAGGGATCTAAGTGATCCATATATACTACCCTCCTTTCAACTCGAATGATATTGGGTCGGATAACTACTATCCACATACCAATCTTTCACTCTTGGATAATTTTCTCTTGAAACAACTCTCCAAATATGGTGTCCCAATATTTGAGTCCTATGTTGGATATCTATTGTGATCCACACTAAATGATCCACTTATCCACAGACTAGGGATCCAACCCCTCACTTGAATTAAAAACCGAATGTTCCTTGAGTTGAATGTGTGGTATAGGTTAGATACAATATAAATATGACTTTGATTGGGTGGTCTTTCTTTTGCCATGCTTCACTGTCACTTGGATAATTAGATATGCTATATTCCTAGATGAAAAACTTCTAGATACAAAGGATTTTAATGAAACCAACATGTTAGATTTTAAAGTTGCTTTTCCTTATCTTGATATTCAAAAGGCCTAAAAGGAAAGAAGAATGGAATGGTTTATGGTTGTTCAATTAATTATTAGCTAGTGGAATATATTAGGAATAGATAATTGATTTTTTCACTTATATATCACTGAATAACATGTTGAGTATTAAGAAATAGACATTTGGCTACTTGTCTAATATCTGGTTATTGTTATCTTATTTTCCAGATTTTCCAAGTGTAAAAAATGGTGCAAAAGTGGCATTTATGCATTGAAGTTTCATGCTTTCCAAATCCAGGTCGAGGAATTGTGAAATTTTCCCTTCACAACATGGCAAAAAATCATGTGTTCCATGGAAAGAAATAAGTGTGTGGAAGAAAGACAAACAATGAAGCATACTACATTTCCCTTGTTGAAGAGCTAAAAGTGGCAAAAAAACATGATGTCAATGACATTCAAGTCTTCACCAACTTGGAGTTGATATGTAATAATATGAAAGAAATCTATTAGGTTCGAAAGGACAATTTAAAACCCCTTTATAGGGAAGCAATAAATTGGAGTTGTCAATTTCAATCTTTTACGATCGATTACTCCTCAGACATTCAATGGATGTCTAGTGATATAATGTCCAGGGCATTTTTAAGTGTAGATGTAGATGTAAATGTGATATAGGATCACCATCCACTGCAACAATTATCATTGATAAGAATCCAGATAGGTCCCCAGTATGCAAATGGTTTTTTTTATCATTTTTTTGGGCTCTATCATGGCATGGTTCTTTCACTAAAGAACCTGCTAATGTATTATTTTTCCCCAACTTGCAATGAGTACGGTTTTTTATATGGGTGAAAAAATACATGGAAATATGTATTTGGAGAAAAGTAACTGGTTCATGGTCTTGTGATTTCCATTAAAACATTATGGTGTTGTCTAATTGAGTTTTATGTTTTAGATTTCTGGCTGAATTCTTGTGAAATGTTTTTTTAAGTGGAAATCATTATTTAATTTGTATCATTATTTGCTACTTCTTATGTTTGTGTTAGAAACAAATGTTTTAAATGTATAATTGTGTAACCGTAAGAGTTAAATAATATCCACGTGATCATGACAGAGGTGTACTTTTCGAGGAAATTGTAAATTTCAAAACTCAGATCACCGGGGGGGGGCATTGTTTACTAGTGCTTATTGTTCAGATATTTTCTTAGTGACTTCATACCTTGTTCCTGGGTTACTAGAATGACCACGTAGATTGTAAAAAACGATATTAAATTAAATTAAATTATTTGATTACATAGACATTAAGTTTCCCTAAAACCTCCTGAATATTATTCACAACAGTGGAATCAATTTTGGTTGAAAGGAAATCGGAGATGTACTTGTTTTGCCGATCCTTGCTGAAAATTGTTTTGAATGAATCGAGATAGTGATGTATGTGGTCTTGTGCTAGGAAATATGTATGCTTCCTTATCTATATCTGCTTCTAAATCTTCCATTTTATCTTTTTTATCTTCTTCTAATCTTTCATTTTCTCTTTTTTATATGCTTCTAAATTTGTCATCCGATGTTACCTTATGGACACCCATTTTCCAGGGTATACCTATATGGTGACCACTGCTCAATGATTGGTGCTATGATATTTAGAGAAATATGATTAAGTGCAAATTTTATGTTTGTGCCTTTTGTATCGATTAATGGATTTTTAGGAGCGGAGTTACCATGATGGCCTTTAGAATTATGATGATACATTAGTGTTGATATTGATCTGCATATTAAGGATGTATAGATAGTATGTAGTGTAAGCATGCTACAGTTGTGTGAATGCTCCATATATTGATGGCCCAATTATTAATTTCCTCATTTCCATATGGTTCGAGCATGGTTCAATTTTCTTTGAAATGTTTACATATGGTGGAGATCATTTTCTTCATTGTATTTCTCCTTTCTTGGTCATATATACGTATGGTCATTTCTTTATGCATGTAGACTTCATATTCTTTGATCTTATCAACCATAGTAAACTCCTTTAATAAATTTTCTGGACATTAGGACAGCAAGGATAACATTGATAAACTTGAAATTTGCAACCTTCTCCATTAACCCCAATGCATTAATGTCACCTTTCAGCCACACTGATATTTCATGTAAAGAATTATTTAAATTTATTTCACAAATCCGGAAGACACCTAAAAAGATACTACTTCCTATCTATCTCTTAGTCTGATAATTTCCCTTTCTGCATATTATGCTTAATTATATGTATATAAATTTGCTAAAGAAACTACATCACAACACCTTCTAGGAGCATATTTATACATCTTGGTTCTGTACTTTATGCTAGAGTTTATCCCTGAATTCCATATATATTTTTAGAGGATAGAGGATAGGGAAATTCACATTTAAAACTTGCATATATATATATATATTCAACTTTAGGAATCTGTACAGATTAGAGTTCTCTCCTACTGTTGTGATTGTGCTTGCTTACATGCTCAAGTTTTTCATCTTGATCTAGTAGTTGTGGATTGGCATTTGTATTTTCTCTAGTGTTGGACTCATAGATTTAAACAGCTTCTTCTCAAGCAAAGCTACCACATATTTTTAGTAAATTATTTGAAAAGGTTGAGACTTGAGAGCTTATCTTCCAAAAAAACCATCTCCTAACTTATCTTGTGCACCTTTCTCCATAGTAGTTGAATATATAGATAAAAAATATGTGGTTCGTTGTCATAAGTTTTTGAATTCATATGGAAAACAATAACCCAGAAAGCAAACACCTCATGCATATTGGGCCCAACAAAGTTCCTGTTAATAAACTTACATATTGATTTGAATATGTAGAAAAACTCTAGGGTAGTCAAGAACTACTAGCTATTCATGTTTTCAAACCTTTTTTGTGGATTGCTAGCCTTTTGGATGGATGTTATCACTACTATACATAATCTAGTTATACCATAGTTCAACATTGACCATATTTGGTATATATGTTTCATGTAGACCTAGAGTATTTAATACGTAAATTTTTTAAACATGTAGAGAATACTAGGCATGAAGACAAAATGAAGAAACATTAATAGGTTTTTAAAATTTGATATAATTTAACACACGTTAAAATGAATCATCATGGAAGTACACATTCATTGAGAAGTTTTTTTTAACATTCATCCATCGCTTGTAAACTTTTGTCGGGTCTTGCTTCCTACATTGTGTAGATAAAAAATATTCATTCGAGACATCCATGCACATGGATTTGAAAATTTGTGTTCCTAAGTATAAACCTCTTAAAGTTGGTTTCCCTTTGTTTCAAAGGGTTTTAGCATATACAACATGATTAATTGGTTTAAGTGAACATTAGAAATATACTTTATCATTGTACACATCATGCTTGTGGCCAACTCTCCGTAATGTCCAAGTACAAAATTTCAACAAATAGTAATCTTATAAAGTTGATAGAGCTTAGAGCATGCATCCTAAGAAATATTATTTTTTAGGAGAACGAGATTGCATCCCAATATAGAAATAGGGGACCCAAACATAGTTTAACAGGGGCCTCCCAACATCCTCCCTCCTAAAGTATTGTGGAAATTCAATGGTGAATTAAAAAAAAGCTTATTTTCACTCACTCTGGCATAATTTCACAACTTAGTTGGTGGTTTCTCCCATATTTAATAGTTGTGATAAAGTTGAAGGTGAGACACCTCTACAGTTTGACACAAATTTCCTAGTTCAGGTCGAAGATGGTTTTTCCAGCACGAAGGAAGTGATAGCAACTACTGTTCTAAGAAGTTGGAATAATCCACTGATTTGGTGATGGTTATTCAACTTGATTTTATTTTGGCATATAATTTTAAGTCTAGCAATTGCCTAGAATCAAGAAGTTCTATTTTCTGAGTTGAGTAATACATGGAGGATCTATTTGGGACCATGGGAGGATGATACCTGGAGTCTGGACATTATTCTATGTTTCTTTACAAATCAACCATGTGTTGTATTGCAGCCAACTTTTTTTTTATTTTTGTTCAAGCAATCACATGAAGGGATATTTCCAAATTAGTGGATTCCTGATTGGGTTCATTGGATGTTTGATTATATTGGATGTGTGGCATAATCAATTGACTGCATGATTGGCTTCATTAGATTTTGGACTATGCTTATTGGTATTCGGTAACATCAAGTCCATATTAGGTGAACTTTCAGTTCGAAGGTAGGTTTAGATGCTAGGTTTAATTTCTGGGATGGTTGCTTTGATTTTGAATCAAATAAGTGTCCTTGGACATAATAGGTTGCCAGGATGGATTCTTTGAAAAGAATATTGTTGCATGTCCGGAGTTTGTTTAAGAGCTTAAAAGTGTTCTTGTGAAGTACATAGTCAAAGTATACTTGGGAACAATGTCATATTATAATTCTGTATGTTTGAGTGCTTGATTTTTTATGTCCCCGTAATTTGTCAGATTGGCAAGGGAAAATGTAAAAGGGTAACATCAAACCAGTCTTTGGAGTCCTAGGACCTAGCCTTCCTAGGCTCAGAGAGGGCTCTCTCTATGTTTGTGTAAAGGATGTAGCTTAGCTTTAGGGTTTTGATTTTAGGCTAGTTATGAGGATTAGGGCTTGTTTATTTGTTTTGCTTGGTTGGGTAGGTTGTCAAACCGAAATAGACAAGGTAGGAGAAGTTTAGAACATTGGGCTATGGAGTCTACAAAAGGTATAGAAAGTACAATAATAGGTCAAGGATGCTTCAGAGGGAAAGTATAACAAAGCTAAATGAATCTTCAAGGCTTAGGTGAGTGAATTGAACATTAAATTGTGAACAAAGTAGGTGCAAAGGGCAGTTAAGAATCATTTGACAAATACTACAACAAGAAGGGCCTTAAAGCTCATTATACATAAATAAATAACCAAAGACAGGGCATACCATATTTTTTTTACTAAACCTAGCAAGCAAACATTAAGACAACAATCTAGTAAACCCTAGAGAGCAGGGAATTCCTAACCTCTCCAGCCATCTAACTTTAGAGAAAGAAAACATGCAAGATGACATATAGTAATGATCAAAGAGCAGCAAACTCCTAAAATTCCTTAATCACACTACAAAGAACTTCAAGGAAACCATTTAAGACAGAAAAAAGGGCAGGTCAAGCCATAAACCTTTTCAATCAAACCCTATTTAGCAATACTTTGAAGAAAAGACCTAAAAAACAATGTTTAAGTGATACCAAAGGGTAGGGCTAACCATAAACTACCTTGGCACTAACTCCATTAAATAATTTTTGATGTAAAAAAGCTAAGTGGGTTTAGAGAGCAACTAATAATTCTCTAAACTAACCTAGCAGAGGAAGACATGAGGGCAAAAGAGGCAAACAGACTTAATGTGCGTTTGACAACATACCTTAAGATAAAATTTCTACTCTATTGCAAGAGAAAGATGAAACAATATATTAAACAAAATATGACAAGTGAAAAACAAGAAATACATCACCATTAGCCATGTTCATGAATCCTGCAAAGTGATTGGCTCCATTGTTATTCAGTCCAAGAGAATTACAAGGCGCCAAAGCCAAAAAATCCTTACAGCTCAGAGCCTATGCTCAGTTCAACAACTAACCAACATGAATAATGAGGCCCTCATGTAGTATTTATCATGCAAAGGAGAGTCAAAACCCTAGCTAGGGTTTTGGAGGCCATTAATTGCTCATAAATATCATTTTTTTCCTTTAAGACCATGCAAGGCCCAAGGCCCAAATATCCTTATCTAATAAATGCAAAATATCTCATAACACCTAACTTTGGAGTGTTTTGCCCAAAAAACCTCAAAATATCTATTTTCAATAAATTTTTATCTTTTGTTGACTTTGCAGGCAATGGCACAACACTGAGGTCCAAGGGCACAACACCTGCACCGGAAAAATAGGCCACCTTGCAGAAAAGTTTTGAAGGCCTTCTTGGTGTCCAAATGAGCTTCGTGATAGCTCGTTGGAAAGATTGTCAAGTCTACTTTCTAAAAATGCATTTATTTTTTCATTTCGTATCCATTTTCCTATCCAAAATCTAAATCTCTTAATACTGCTAAGGGCACAGTGCCAGCTTTGAAAATTGGGCAGAATGGTGAATTTTTGCATGTTTTTGACCCTTTTGGGGGACCAAATTTGCTCCAAATGATCTGAAATTTGGTGTGTGATATGTACTTGCCAAGATGAACCCAAAAATACAAACCACTCCTCAAGAAAGTGCCCCAAAAAATAGCGCAACGCTAAGGATGTTGTGCCCTTGGCCCTTTAAAACAGTAAAAAATCTAAAAACTTGCCCAACTTTGGATTTGTCCTGTTGATTAGGTTTGAGATGCATGTACAGGATGGATAAACCCGTTTATCAAGGTTTTCTTTATCCGTTGCCTCCTTGAGGGTTTTCTCTCATTGACATCTGCCTCATTTTCCTTATCCTCACTGATTTCTTCACTGCTTTCATCACTACTACAAGCCTCACTATTTTTAGAATCAATGGCCTCCTCTTCACTGCTTGACTCTTACTCACTGATATTTTCCTTACTACTTTCTTCATGGCCTTTTTCCACACTACCTTCATGACTACCATGAGCCTCACTGACATTAAGGCTCTTTTATTTGTTGTTTTCTCCTTTTATTTTATGCCTTTAAAACTGACCTGCCTTCTAACCTTTGTATTAAACCTCTAAGCCTCTTTTTCCTTTATTGTTTGCTTTATCCCTGATTGTGTTTGATCTAAGAATATTGATAAGATAATGACATTTTATTCTGCATGTATTTAAACTCATCCTTTCATCCTTATCACTTTTACTCTCCTTGTCTCTTTGCCATGGTGAAATCAGATCAGCAAAATTAGGTCCCAATTTGTGCCTTCTGCAACCATTCTAGTTTCTCTTCTTGAAATCTTTAACCTATGTTTGGAAACCCAAGGGTGCTGATGTGAAATTGAGATGGAAAGAGGGTAATGGAATGGAAGCCTCTGCAAATGGAAGGAATGTATGAGTGAAGGTCATGGAGGTATGGAAAATCTTAGGTGTAAGACCACCTTCAATAGTGTAGTTTCCTTTTTATCACTGATTTCCTCAATAGGCAGATGAAGTAAATGACAAACATTGATTTCTAGCTTTGCATCTTAGGGCTTCTTGTTAGCGTTTGCTTTCATTCATTTAAAACATCAAATATACTTGACAATGCGGTTTGGGCACCCATTTACCAGTCATCAATGTCATGTAGGACCTTGGAGGAAGTTTGAAAGCAATTTTTAAGCAGATTGAGTGGTTGTTTGGCTTGGAGAGCCTCCCTAGACAAGCGTGCAGTGCCCAGGCAACTGGTGAGTCAGGTCGGGCAAAGGCGCAATGACTTGTGCTAGGCGCGCAGTGCCAAGGTCCTTTTTCCGGGCCTGTCGGGTGAAAGAAGATAAATTCGTGGCGCCTTGCCAGGCACGCAATGCCTGTGTAAAATACACAGGAGAAAACTCCAGGTGCACAGCGCTAGGAAAAATTGTCCAAGTTTGCCTTGGAAACTCAAATTTTCTCATCCCTTTGAAACCTTTAATTCTCTGTAAGGCACCAATGATTCTTCTGAAGTGTTTATATGGGTTTGACCTTGTTTTTAATCCTTGAGGCATGATACCTTCACCTAGGAAAATTTGGGAGGGCTGCACATAGTAGTATCTTCAAATCTTTCTGTGTTTTCATTACAATTTTCAACTTGTCTTCCTCACCTTTTCTCACTAATAATTTTTATATTGTTTGGATGTAGGTGACTGATATAATGGATCTGAACTTTCCTTTTGCTCTTTTAGGCATAACCGGCTCATCAAACACCTTTGGGAGGATTTTATATTCCAACATCTTTAGATCCTTGTTTTGCCTTTTTTCTTGTAGTTTGCAGGAGCTATGACCTTTTCTTATCTTCTAATAATTTTACAATTATGGAATTTGATCATAGTGGCATCTGCAGAATCTTCCTTTGCTGTCACCATGGAGTTCAACTCCTTCATTACCTTCTCTGGCCACTTTCCCAAAACCCTAGGTGTCTGGACTGCTTTCAGACAATTTTCAGTGTTGTCTTCTAAGTTCTCTATAGCCCTTTCAAGTTCATTCACTTCTATCCAGTTTACCTCAACCTTTCTACCATATTTCATCAATCATCTCTGAAAGACCTTTCTTCATGTTTGGTTTTTGGTGTGCCTCCTCCATGTTCATTTTTGCATTTGATCCTTGCTTGGCACACTGCTGGCCCAATCATGCTAAAACCCTAATTCTCCACAAGAACAAGTGTTTCCCTTTCTTCTACTACACTATTTCTTTATTCAGGAGCAGACCTCCTACCTTACCAAGTTTTCTGCTGATAGGCTTTTCAACACTTCTACAAAAGTGTCAAGCTTGTCAATCACCTTATGTGCAGAATCTAAAACTGAATGATAGTTCTTTTTGGAAATGATGACCTTGGATCATATGAAACACTAATTGATCTCGTGGGGGGGTTCTTTAACTTGACCTTTGACTGAAAATTGGCTTGGAGTCTTCAAGTGTAAAAACAAAGTATTGACAAAGTGGTGTATTGAAGATCCAAAATCCAATGTACTTGATTTATCTAAAGAGCCTATAGAGATAGTTTTGAGACCATCAATGCTTCAGGAAATTTTGGATCATGGGCATGAGTTAGGCTATATGTAAACCCTAGATGGAAAATGGAGGTATGGGTAAGGGAAAAACAGAGTAATGAGGTCATATGTAGGAAAAGGATGGAGATGAGTGGCACAAACCCACAAAGGGTCCTTTAGGAGTGGCAGGGTGACCATGGAATGGCAAAATGGTATAATAGTGAAAAATTTTCTATAAGGATAATGAAGGAAATGAGATTTCTAAAACTCACAATATTCAGGGAATTTTGTTTTTAGAAATCTAGAAACAATATAATTTAGTCATCTACAGATAATGAAAAATACTGATGACTAACATGATTGATGAATTTGAGTGTTTAGCATGAAAACGAGTGTTCTTTTTTTGTGGGTAAGATCATCATGTTGTACTTTTTCTTGTGGTTTATCCTCATCATGATGAGGCACTATGGATAGGATGATTCACATGAAGTCAAGGTGCTGATTTCAAGGAGTTATTACCAACTATTAGAGATATGTCATGTGTTGAATTATACAAGGATGATAATTGATTTTCAAGAAGAGTTTACTGGTATTTTAGTGTTCCTATATGTGAATATTATCAACATGTCATAACACTGACCTTTTAGGGTTATTATCAAAATATGGAGGGCAAAAAATTGGAGTAGACCTTCACCTATAAAGTAGAGAGTAAGGATGCACTTCAGATCATCAGTGCTTCAAGGCCTTCAATTTTCAGCAAATTTTTCTTCTTGTATCCTTTTCTTCATGTTGTTTCTGAGTCTATTAGATATGCCACTATGGTCAAGTCATTCTTGTAGGCTACTAATGGTTTTTAAGTTTTAATAATTATCGCCTGCACCCTCAGGTTCATGTGGAAAAGAGTTTGATCTAAGATTGGTTCAAACTTCATATTTTGTTTGTAACACCTCTAATTAACTGAAGACATCTTCTTGGGTTGATTTGAGTGGTTTAATTATGGAGAATTCCTTTATTTGATTGTTATTTTTAGCTGAAAGTTTTATATTTAAGATTCATACAACAATAATATTCAATTTACAATGTGTTACTATTTTTTCCTTTGTGTCTCCTTTTTATTCCACTCGAGGGCAATGCACTCATGAAAATCAGACCAATCTTGAGTAATTTAGGCACAAATTTTGTCACATTTGTTCATAGTTTTTGAGAATATGTCCACTGATCTGCAATCTTTAACTACATATTTTTATGATATTCTTCTTTTTGTAAAATATACTTACTATATTTACATTAGCATTAAGAGGAAAAATGGAAGAGTATATAGAAGTTTCTACACATCCTGTTCCTTATTACAACTAAAACAACTATAAATCAGAATAAGCATCAGAGGAAGCACATAAAAACTATTTGAAAGGAAAACAGAGCATTAATTTAGATGAAATATGGCTTCATTAAATTCTTTCAAATAAAAAATATAGTAAACATGAGAATGATTGAAAAGGAATGAGATAGAACACAAGTAACTAAAATGAAAGGACATATAAGAAACATAATAAACACATCACCAAAGTACGTTGACACAGGAATCCTAGGAAACAATAGCTCAAGTCTTCTTCCTTACTCACTGAAAAGTATGGCTACATAAATTAAAGATAAGTCTCTTGCATTTTCCCACTAACCCTTTATTCATTTACTTCTATTCATTACATAGGAAAAATATCATAGTGTAATGAGAAAAATATCATAGTGTAATATCAAAATATCAACACAAACTGGAAAAGTATAACTGAAAGTGTTGCACAATAACCTGGGTAGCACAAAGTCATCTTTCCTTTATGTCTGACACTTGTTCAATGAAATATGGTCTGATATGGAATCCTGATATATGAAAAACAAACCTCTAAAATCTCTGACAGCTGGCAACTCCAAAACATGCGTGAAGCTCAACAGGCAAGGACTATGCATCACCTACGCAACACACTTTTTTTTGGGTATATCTTCCAAAATGTAACATGTTTTATAGTTTGAGATGGCTTATGTTGAGTTAGGTCAGGTCTATTGGGGTCACATCTAAGGGGAATGGTTTGAGTCATTGAGGATCCTAAAAGCTAACAGTGAACTAACGGTGTTGTGTAGCAACTGGGTAGCACAAAGTCATCTTTCCTTTATGGCTAACACCTTTTTGATGAAATATTGGCTGAGATGGCATCCTGATGTATGACAAACCAACCTATAAAATCTCCGAAACCTGGGAGCTCCAAAACATGCGTGAAACTCTATAGGCAAGGACTGCATAACACCTATGCAACACACTTTGTTTTGGGTATATCTCCCAAACCATAACACGTTTTATAGTTCAAGATGGCTTATGTTGATTTAGATCAGGTCTCTTGGGGTCACATCTAGGGGGCATGGTTTGAGTCATTGAGGACCATAAAAGCTGCTAGTGAACTAACAGTGTTGCGCAACAATTGCGTAGCAAAAAGTCAATTTTCCTTTATGGATGGCACTTTTTAGATGAAATATGGGCTAATATGGCATCCTGATGTATGATAAACAACCTCTAAAATCTCTGATAGCTGGCAGCTACAAAACATGCAGGAAACTATGTAGGTAAGGACTGTGCAACACCTGCGTAGCACTTGAGAAACACACTTTGTTTTAGGTATATCTCTGAAACTATAACATGTTTAATAGTTTGAGATTTCTTATGTTCATTTAGGTTAGGTCTCTTGGGGTCACAAATAGGGGGCATGGTTTGAGTCGTTGAGGATCATAAAAGCTGCTAGTGAACTGAGAGTACTGCGGAACAAGTGAGTAGCACAAATCCATATTTCCTTTATGGATGACACCTATTTGATGAAATATGGGATGAGATGGCATCCTGATGTATGATAAACCAACCTCTAAAATCTATGACAGCTGGAAGCTCCAAAACATGCGTGAAACTCTGTAGGCAAGTACTACGCAACACCCATGAAACACACTTTGTTTTGGGTATATCTCATAAACTGTAACATGTGTTATAGTTCGAGATGGCTTATTTTGAGTTAGGTCGTGTCTCTTGGGGTCAAATCTAAGGGGTGTGGTTTGAGTCATTGAGGATCATAAAAACTGCCAGTGAACTGACAGTGGTGCACAGCAACTGAGTAACACAAAGTCACCTTTCCTTTATGGATGATACTTGTTCAATGAAAAATGGGCTGAGATGGCATCGTGATGTATGAAAATCCAACCTATAAAATATTTGATAGCTGGAAGCTCCAAAACATGTGTGAAAATCTGTAGGCAAGGATTGTGCAGCACCTACGTAGCACCTGCACAACACACTTTGTTTTGGGTATATATCCCAAACCGTAACATGTTTTATAGTTCGATATGGCTTATGTTGAGTTAGGTCAGGTCCCTTGGGATCACATCTAAGGGGAATGGTTTGAGTCATTGAGGATCATAAAACATCCCAGTGAATTGATAATGTTGCGCAACAACTGGGTAGCACAAATTCATCTTTTCTTTATGGCTTACACCTGTTCAATGAAAGATGGGCTGAGATGGCATCCTGATGTATGACAAACCAACCTCTAAAATTTCTCATAGTTGTTAGCTCCAAAACATGCGTGAAACTCTGTAGGGAAGGAATGCACAACACCTGCGTAGCACACTTTGTTTTGGGTATATCTCCCAAACTGTAACATGTTTTATAGTTCGAGATGGCTTATGTTGAGTTAGGTCAAGTCTCTTGGGGTCACAACTAGGAGGCATGGTTTGATTCATTGACTTTTTCCCAAGTGTTTTTTCATAGGTTTACCAGTTTTCAATGTTCTGGGGTTCTTAGCATCCCATAGGGGTATAGTGGCCCTACTAGAACCAATATTGAGCCACCATTAACATTTAACTTTCCCATGAAAATTAAGTTTTTTGTTTCATCTTGTTCTTGTGTACATCACCAAAGTCCATATCAAATGATTCAACTGCAATTGTTCATGGTAGCTTGTTCTAGAGTTTTATTCACCAAATCCTTAATTTGGAGTTGTGTGAATGAGTTTGGAGGTTAGATCTAGAAATGCATTTTTGAAGGGGAAACGAGGTTTTGTTTTAGTTTAGTAGGTTCCCCATGCTTGCCTGCATGCAACATGTAATATTTAAGGTAGGGATGGGAGGATGACATCTCCAAAAGGGCACTTTTAGTTTTTCAGAGACTTGCTTTGTGGTTTCTTAGAAATTGATAGTATTGATCACATTTTGTATACCCTTTTAGACCCATATGGACATTGTAAAACAAAACCATATGGACATTTGAAAACAACACTATAACCTATTTTAGAACCATAGAGGGCATAGGCATGAAAGTAGTTCATAGGAGCAACTACATTCTACTCAAACAATTCATGAGGGCATAAAAATGGGAATCATGACATATTTGCTAGTTGGAAACATGTAGAGTAAATGAATCATTAGACTTGGAAACATGAAGGTCTAGCCTCTAGGGGGGAAGAGGGTTATTTAATGGTTGAAAACTGGTTGTATTAATGACAACAATAATCAAAGAAATGAAGTATGCCCTATTGTCTTCAATATCAAAGTTATTGTCAACAATTCAAGCCTGAACTTATCTCAAATGAACAAGACATACAATTGTTGTAAATTACCAAACCATGAATACAACGATAGCTGAAAACAAAATATGTTACAAGACCATTTTGGACAACTAAACTTTAACTATATAGATAAAATATGAAGTTCAAGTATATATTCCCAGCTTCAGATAAGTTGGTACAACCCTCCAATCTCTCCACATTTTTTATGATAATATTGGTTGTGTAATGTAGTCCCTGATCATGTGCACACTTTTTTTGAGCTGCTTTTGAGTCCTTGGTTTTGAGTTGTTTTTGTCATGAGTGCCCATAATACTTCTTCTCAGGACTATAGGATCCAGCTAGTTCTCCATTACATAAGAGGATGTCGCAAACAGTAACAAAAATGCAAGAAGTGTGCACTCAACAAATGAGCACAAGAAAAATACCGAGATTCACATTATATAAATCATATATCTATATATTATATTTAGTTTTTATTTCAAAACTTAGAATTGGGTCTAGTGCACATGGAATAATAAGGAATATTAAGAATATTTTTCCACTCAAAAAAATAAAATTAAATAACCCTATCCAAGTTACTATGCACTTAATTGGCCAATCACTTCGGAAAGTACATGCGTACACTCTCTGGAGAGTACTTACCTACATACCTCATTGGTTCCCATTAAAGTTGAAGAACTTCCATGGATGATCAGTCACGGTAGAAGATGATGCTTATCCACTTGTTCTATAGTTACCTAGCAAGGTGCCATATGTTAGTGCAATGATATTTTCTAGAGCATCAAGGTATATGTGCGCACACAATGAAATATAGTGTCAAACATACCTAGCATGCTAGGTAAGGTTGGATGGTATTTCATCTCCCTTTGGTCTTGGGTTATCGCCATGGTTGTGGATTTTTTCATTTCTATAAAAATAAACGTACCACATGTTAAAGAATGATGATGAATAAATACTTAAATCTAAAAACATGACTCTATTCAACACATGAAACTAACCTGGAACCATACACATGGTATTATTTGATTGAGGACATCTTTGCTTATTAAGGTATTGAAACTCAAATGGTTCATATTCTTATGGATCAACATTTAAATAAATTTCCAAATCATTGTTTTTTTTCCTGCTTTTTCTTTTCTTTGTAGGGATAAGGAAACTCTTGTTCCTCTTTAAAGATGAATCAAGAGAACCTGACCCACGTGTGATGTCAAAATCCATAATCTGTAAATTATTGGCTTCATCCAACAATTTTTTAAGCATACCAGTTAATTGGTTTGTCTTCGCCAAGGTAGTTGGAGGGTTATCTAAAATGAGATGTACATGGCTAAACATCTCCTCCCTTGCCAAACAAAGTGTCTCGACATCTGCATCAACAATATTTGTGGCCATAAGAGTAGCATCAAAATCTACGTCATGGTTTTGGGGCTCTATATTGATCTTAGGTGGGTCACTGAATATGTTATCGTGTGCATGCTGATGAATAAATGAATTTGAGTTATCCGAGTGGAAACACAACCAATCAACCTTTATGGCATGCTTGCAAATGTTTCCACAAATTGACCATGTACATTCACACGTTATAAAATATATGCGATACCAGGTGACAAGGTATTTTTTCCCTCAATCTATCTAGCTTCTCACCAAGTAAGCAGAGGTTATGCTCTTATGAGGACAACAATCAGTATCTGGAATTTTTCTTGCTTGTTCCATTGATGATTCCAACTACTTTTCTCTCTTGTACTTGTTTATAAATCCTTCTTCTTTTAAGATTTCCTTGAATCGATAACAAGGTTCAACGATTTTTAGTAGCATATGCAACAACCAATCCATCCTCTGGACACATTTTTTCCTTCTATCAAAAATAAATTTTGTTTTTAAGTAACAATGGTATGACTCAACAACATTATTGGTCTCCTGATTTGCATGAGGAAACTCCCGAAAACCTTTCACCCATATCCCTAATTGCAAATAGAACCATGTTAGTCTCAATATATCACCTTTATAGAAAAAAAAATGCATATGATATGAAAAATGTGTTTACTTACAAATCTTATCTCCAGGAACCCAATTCTTGTGGAAATACTCTAAGAACTTCTCTTCATCTGCAAGTTTGATAAAAAAATTGACTTATTACATCTTCCACTTCATTCTTGAGAGTGTGTTTCATGATGAAACCTAACTCACCGAACATCTCATTGGCTTTTATGGAACTAATGGCCAACTAATTGACATTTTTTAACCAATCCCTCCATACATGCCAAACACATAAGATCACATCACACCCTGTGATCCTCCTGCCATATTCAATGAATTTTAGTGTGCTATTTTTAGAAAAAAATGCTAGTTTATTTATATTATGACAACGTTAAAGTTACCTCAAGGCAGTGATTTCAGCCAATGCATCATCAACCATGAAAGCATTGACTTTCAAATCGGGACGGGTTTCGAAACACTTCTACATGAACTACTCCAATCACAATGCAATATCATCTGATGTGTTCTTGATGCCATGACCCATGCAACTGGCACCTCACTTTTTTTTTCATCAAATGCCACAAGTGTATACAACTGATACTGTCATATTGAACATTAAATAAATTCAAATACATGTTTTTAATCATATTTAATTTCTACAACTTAAATAAGTATATTCAATCGATTATTGGCATCTGACTTACCCCATATTTATTTGTATTAAATTTTGAATCCATGGCTAGTAAGATATTGTACGATAGCTTGACCATTGTCTCCAACATCCACTTTGTTTGAATCCCTATTATAAAAGGTACATCCACAACATTGGGCTTTTGGTAAAATAAAAAATATTCCCGATCCTTTTGATACCAAAGGTTTACACTCATTTCATCCTTTTGGTGAAGTTGATAATTTCCCTTCATGATCCAGGTGAATATTGGTGGTCACTCGCCTATTCCACTTGGGGCCCCACCATTGTCTCTTTCAGTTTTTCAGTTTCGGCACAACTTACTATTTTTATCAGTTTTTCGGGTCTTGAACTTCCAGAGCAGTTTTGAGGCCCTAAACGACGTTTTTTGGGAAAACAGAGAGCAACATTGATCCATGGACCCATGTTCAAAATTTTTATTCCTCGGATAGATATTTCGAACGAGGTATGGTACGCGTAAAACAGAGATCGTATGCCAAAGTTACGCCCCTGGGAAGTTGAAACACCAATTTACCCAAACGGGGCCCATAGTTTTGGCGCTTCATCTCCTATGGTTAGGGTTTTGGCTGTTTAGGATTTCCCATTGTTTCTAAATAATAAATAGGCCCTCGAGCCTCATTGTAACTCAGTTCAGAGGCCTGTAGCCGCCACATCTCTTCTCAGAGATAGCTACCAGCACCCTAGCTAGTTTTATTTCCATTCTGTCTGTAAGCAAATTTCAGTTCTTGATATTAATGAAATGAAGTGTTATTTCCGCTGCATCTCTGTATTTATGGTTATATGTTTATTCTGTTGCGTTCCTGCATAAATCCGGATCAGTGGTATCAGAGCGGTCTGCTTTTTCTCGATCCTTCTTTGCATGTCCCCAACGAGGTCGTGGTATAAGGAGCTAGGGCTCGATCTGGTGGAACCTTTGCAAGATCAGCCTCGCAAACCTCGACGGACGCCCATGGGGGACGAAAAGAAAGATGAGGGAGCAGGAGATCCTATCAAAATATTGCTCGAGGAGGCCCTCGAAAAACAAAGGAACGCGATGATGGATAACTTTGTTCAAATCCTTCAACGGCTGCCCACCGGCGGCGCATCTGCATCCAGTAGCCACTCTGGAGTTGCGACTCCCTTTAAGGTACAAGTAAATTTTGACATTCCCATATTTGAGGGTCAAATAGACGTAGATGCCATAGATAGATGGTTGAATCTATTAGAAGGATATTTCTCTGTTCATGACTTTTCAGACCGGGAGAAGATTATTTTTGCACTCCTCAAAGCTACCACCCATGTTAAGGACTGGTGGGAAACCTACTGTGAGAACAAGGACCAGACAGAACCCTCTCTGTTCTCGGCCGTACCAACTTGGAATTCTTTCCGAGATGCTGTCAAGGAATAGTACTATCCCGTGGGGAGCTATGAGGACAAGTACATACAATGGACCACGCTGCGACAACAAAGGGATCAAGATGTGCACGAGCTGACGAATCTGTTCCATACCCTGCGCACAAAGTTGGGTATCAAAGATTCAGAGAAAAATTTGGTGCTAAAGTATCGCAGTTGTCTGCACAGATACATTCAGGAGGAAATGAAGTTCCTCGACATCTCCTCGCTTGGTACGGCATACCGGTATGCTGCCAAGATTGAGCAGAAATTCAAGCAGAAGAAGCGAGACTTTGGATCTGCGAATCAAAAGCAAGGGAAAGGTGCTTCCAAACCGCAGAACAAAGGACCGAGCCAAGGCATGGCGGCTAAAGACAACTCATCGAAGCCACAAGAGAAGAACAGCACCGCAAAGCCAAAGAAGGACACGGGAAAGTGGTGTGAGTTCCATAAGAGCTCCACTCACAACACAAGTGAGTGTCGGGCCAAGCAGTCGCTAGTGGCCGAGATGAGGGCTTCTGAGTCAGATGCATGCTCTGACTCCGAATCAGAACCTGAAAAGGTGAATGAAAAAGGGAAACATATTATTGATGTGAAGCCCAACGCCATTGTTGCCACTACAAAGATCCAAAAGGAGGAACCGGAAGATCCAGAGGAGGAGGAACGTCTCTTCCACTCCCAGATGTGGGTAAAGGGCTCCCCGGTACAGTTCATTGTCGACAATGGGAGCCAAAAGAACCTCATTTCAGCAGATGTCGTGAAGCAGTTGGGCTTGCCGACCACAACTCACCCACATCCATACACCATCTGGTGGCTTCACCAAGGATGAGATCTCCGTACGCCCAAAGGCCACCTTCCCCTATATCATCAAGCCCTACCAGATGAGGTATTATGTGACGTTTCTCCTATCGATGTTTCGATGTATTATTGGGATAACCATACTTCAGGAAGCCGTCATGATTTGTATGAGTCTCGACTCGTGCTGTTATTGTTACTTTGGGAAATAATTTGTATACATACCGCAGGTACCACCTCCTACCGCTATCTCTTTGGTTACTACAAAACAATGCAGTAAGCTCATTTCCCAAACCAGGAAATTCGTTTTCCTGATGATCCGCCCCAGGGCAAGAAGAAGACTGCGGCCACGACCTCCATACAGGGCTCCTCTGCACGACAACAACAAATGGATGAGGTTGTGGAGGAGTATAGGGACATATTCACCTCACCCACAAGGGTTCCTCTGAACTGTAAGGTCAAGCACCTGATTGATCTGACCCCAGGTGTGCCGCTACCCAATGGACCAATCTATCGGCGCTCTGTTCTGGAGAATGATGAAATAAAGAGGCGTATTCGTGGAGTCGTTGGCAGAAGGTCATGACTGTATCAAATTCATCGCCCTATGGGAGCCCGATCGTGTTGGTACAAAAGAAGGATGGGCGTGGAGACTCTGTAATTGACCATCTGCCGAACAAGATCATTGTTCGGAATAGGTACCCAATCCCACGGATTGATGACCTTCTGGACCAAATCAAAGGTACAAAATATTTCAGCAAGATTCACCAGAAGTCTGGGTATCACCAGGTACCAATTGAACCCTTTGATGTGTGGAAGACTGCCTTCAAAGCCAAGGAAGGCCGTTTTGAATGGCTAGTCATGCCTTTCGGGTTGACGAATGCTCCCGCAACCTTCATGAGGATGATGGACGACATCTTGTGGCCATTCACCAATTCATTTGTAGTGGTGTACTTGAATGACATTCTGATCTTTAGCCAGACTTGGGAAGAGCACCTTCACCACATTTGACAAGTCCTCCAAACACTGCGGCAACACAAGTTGTGTGCCAATTTGGAGAAGTGCACATTTGGCATGAACCAGGTTCAATATATGGGATACATTATTGATGAAAGGGGGGTGCATGTGGATCCAGCCAAGATCCAAGTCATTCAGGATTGGCCAGCCCCAACCACTATAACAGAGCTTCGCAGCTTTCTGGGACTTGCTAATTTTTACCGTAGATTCGTGTTGGGATTCTCTCATATCACTTAGCCCTTGAGTCAAGTCACCAAGGGAGGAGCGAGAAAAAAATTATTTTGGTCGGAACCTCAACAGAAGGCGTTCACAGAATTGAAAAATCGCCTCTGTTCTGCCCAGTGCTCACATTACCAGACTTGCAACAACCATTTGAGATCGAGACAGATGCCTCTGACTATACTATTGGGCAGTTCTTACTCAACAGGGACATCCAGTGGCATATCACAGTGAGAAATTGTCTGACACAGTTCACAAGTATCCCACTTATGACAAAGAAATGTATTCCATTGTGCAAGCTTATCGACAATGGAAGCATTACATTTTGGGGAAGGAAACAATCATCCACACAGACCACTGGCCCCTGCAGTTCATACAGACGCAAGGGAAGTTGCAGAATGATCGCCATCAGAAGTGGTCCACATATCTGCAACAATTTCATTTGAACATCAAGTACAAGAAGGGTAGCACCAATAATGTTGTAGACTGCCCCAGCCGACCACCGATCATGGCGCTCACCACCATGCTCAACTATTGTGGGCACGAGACTTCTCGTTGGCCGCTTCTCTATGAGAGTGACCCAGAATTCGGCCACACTTACAAGGCACTCTTGGGGGGTATGCAAGTTCCAAATTTTCACCTCCAAGATTCACTTTTATGTCACCTTGGACACCTTTGTGTTCCTTCAAGCGAGCGTTCCAAGATGATATGGGAAGCACACTACAGTCGAGTCGCTGGGAATTTTGGGGTCGAGAAAACAGTAGCAATATTGCAGAAGTATTTCTATTGGCCGAACCTTCAAAAGGATGTCGAGAAGCACATCAGATCCTGCACTGCTTGTGCCATTGCCAAACCGACCATTAAGAAGCAAGGCCTATATACTCCACTACCTACCCCTAGTTGACCTTGGGAATCCATCTCCATGGATTACATGTTGGGCCTGCCTTCTACTAAGCATGGAAATGACTGTGTTTTCGTGGTCATTGACAGATTCTCGAAGATGGCCATTATGGCGGTCTGTAAGAAGAATATCACAACAGAAGCCACTGCTAAACTCTTCTTTGAACGAGTGTGGGTGCACTTTGGGATCCCACAATCTATCATATC
This sequence comes from Pinus albicaulis, assembly GCA_034641835.2. Classification (NCBI taxonomy): domain Eukaryota; kingdom Viridiplantae; phylum Streptophyta; class Pinopsida; order Pinales; family Pinaceae; genus Pinus; species Pinus albicaulis. The sequence continues at coordinate 954,661,153 of CM076577.1, read as the reverse complement.
AGATTGAGATATCAGGTTCCTCAGCACATTTTGGTCCAGCCTCTGGTCAATGTTGGACACAAATCTCACCAAGTCCACAGCTTTCCATCCCCAAACAGATGGCTAGACAAAGGTCGTCAACAAAATGATTGTACACATTCTGCGCATGTACAATTCAAATCATCCACGCACATGGGACGAGAGCCTCCCCTATGTACAACATAGTTATAATTGGGCTCTCCATAGTTCAATTAGCCATTACCCCTTTCAGGTGGGCTTGGGATTCCAGCCACTATGTCCCATTGACATAGCCATGCCATTTGTAGCTGCTTAGGCTGATTCAGCTCATGTCCAGTTTGAAGTTGACAAAGCAAGTAGCTTCATCGAGCGCATTCAACACATCCACCAACAGGTTCATGATATATTAGACGGAGCCAATGCGAAGTATAAGCAACACCATGATCAACACAGGGTGCCACACAACTTCCAGGTAGGCAAAAAAGTATGGCTACATTTGCAGAAGGAGCGCCTCACTGGACCCCATCGCAAGCTTTGACCGCTTCGATACGGGCTGTACACCATCACCAAGGCTGTAGGGAACAATGCATTCGAGCTCAGTATTCCACCATTCCTTGGTCTGCACCCAGTCTTCAATGTGGATCGCCTTTGTCCTTACTTCCCACCTCTACTGGACACCTCGGACATTGCAGAACAACTCACACCAACTGAGTTAAATCCAGACTGCATGGAACAGGCCACCACAGATTGCATCATGGACATGCAAATCAAAAACACTCGCCAGCAGAAGATCCAACTATATCGGGTTGTCAAAGCTGGCCAACTCCTGCACCAAGGAAAGTGGTTCACCAGGGACCAAGTTCAGCAGAAATTTCCTCATCTCATGGAGGAACTTAACGCAATGGGGACCATTGCTTCCTAAGGGGAGAGGAATGATCCAGGTGGATATTGGTGGTCACCCACCTATTCCACTTGGGGCTCCACCATTGTCTATTTCAGTTTTTCAGTTTCGGCACAGTTTACTATTTTTAGCAGTTTTTCGGGTCCTAAACTTCCGGAGCCGTTTTGAGGCCCTAAACGACGTTTTTTGGGAAAACAAAGAGCAACATGGGTCCATGGACTGATGTTGCTCGTTCCAAATTTGTAGTCCTCGGATAGATCTTTTGAACGAGGTATGGTACGCGTCAAACGGAGATCGTATGCCAAAGTTACGCCCCTGGGAAGTTGAAACACCAATTTACCCAAACGGGGCCCATAGTTTTGGCGCTTCATCTCCTAGGGTTAGGGTTTTGGCTGTTTGGGATTTCCCATTGTTTCTAAATGATAAATAGGCCCTCGAGCCTCACCTCGATGCTCGTCGTAACACACGTAGCCACTGCATCTCTTCTCAGAGATAGCTACCAGTGCCCTAGCTAGTTTTATTTCCTTTCTGTCTGTAAGAAAATTTCAGTTCTTTGATATTAATGAAATGAAGTGTTATTTCTGCTGCATCTCTGTATTTATGGTTATATTTTTATTCTATTGCCTTCCTGCATAAATCCGGATCACTTCGCCAACCTATTATATATATTTACAATATCTTTCCTGCATAAGAAGAAATCTCTATTTAGAGTTGTCGCATCCATGTCAAAATGTCTCTTAATGTGGGTTTTATACACTATATCAATAGGCACTCCCAAAAAGAAAAAACTCTCTACATATGAAACAACATCCCTTAAAATCTTTGGCCTATGCAAGGTCCTGGTATCACCTGAAGTGTCACGTTGGCCATGAAAAGGAGAACCTTGCCCATCTTCACGTTCATACATATTTAAAGTTAATATTTCTCTATCAAGAATTCCATTCATAACCTTCACAATAAAATGGCCTTGGAAACCCGTTTTTTTCACAAAGGAGGTCCTTCATTTAGTTGGCGGATTTCCTCTTTTTTTCCTCTAGGAAAAAATAACACTAATAAATAAACCAAAAAATTCAAGTGTTAGCACATACAAATAAAGATAAATTTGGTTTCAAAGGATATAAAAAATGAATTTTTGAAATACTCACATTTCATATTGCAATGCAGCGGTAGGTATTTGTTTTGGTTCTTTGTTTGTTTTCTATATGAACTTGCATGGAGCAATGAGATTTTCATCCTCTCCTTTGATAAATTCAGAAACTCGTTTTAATGGGATTAAGGAAACTCGATCAGTACTTTTGTTCTTTCGATTTATTTCCATCCAAACCAAGTATTTACTAGAAAAGATGATTTTGTCTTTGAGGTATTTCACCTCAAGATCCATGATATGCTGCCATTTGCTTCACTTTCCCATTTTGAACTGATCTCATTAAACAATATGCAAGTACATCAATGAAACATCCTATATATAAACATGTTAATAGCAAAGCTATCTGTTCTAAATAAAAATTTAAGCTATAGGTCCAGGAACTTCAATATTTGATTTCATTGATGGCACCTCTTTATAGTTTTTAGTTACCCATTTATATTTTTGGGTCATATTTCTGAAAATTAATACAATTTATTTTGCATTATTTGGGAAAAACCAATTCTGTGAAGGGCTCTATAAGGTTTTCATTGTATTATATGCAATTGAATTTCTTTATTTCCATGTTCCCAAAGTTTAAGCATTGGGTGTGAAGTATTTTGATGTTCTGATATAATGAGTAAAACTATGTAATCCAAAAGGCCAGAAGGATTCATATTAGTACCATCAGTTACAATATTGCAATATACCATGGTCTACACATGCATGCCAACACACAAAAAAATATCTGGCTAAACAATAAAAAATTTTTGCAGGGAAATGACCAGATCAATCATCAACTTCAATGGCATGGATCAACTCAAAGTCTTGTAGTTGTCATCAAAATCACCAGGCAACGAGTATTTTCTTTCAAAATTTTTGGGGTGGAAGAAAAGATATAAATGAAACCAAAGGACAATATCATTACTTGGCGAAGTATATTTGAATGAAATTCCTACATGTTTCAATTTTAGTGCTGATTTAAGAGTAATATTTAATATGCATCAATATAATGCAATCCAGGCTTTTACAATATACAGCTAGAGGACAAACACTTTCTAGATCCTGTACAAGTGGAAGCTCTCTTCTTCAAAGGGGAATGTGCATTCTAATAAAATTCCTATTTGTTTCAAAATTTATTTAGCACAAATTTTAGAAGAAAGAATTAATATACTGATTTTACCCCTGGAATCCTCCCAATTTCCCCATCATCATCACCATCCACCCCATAAAAATTCAACCCTGGAGGCTCCTAACCTCCTCTAAATTTGGTGATCTAATGCCCACAACAGATCCTTTGTTTTTTTATTGGAAGGATCATGCATGAATGATCACAGAGATAGCAAACTTAGTTGGTAAATTAAGATTCTTATGGAAGCCTCCAGAGTGTTAATTATCTTGGTGTTTCGATTGGTTCTTGTACGGTGCAGTATTAGAGAGAACATGGTGGTGGGTAATGATCAACCTCCCATAACCAGTGGGTTGAGCCCAAGTCCACTCTAAGAAAAATCCCAAGCCCATTATAGCACAAAAATCCAGATGCCCTAACTATAAAGAGAGGCAGTGGCATGTCTATAAGGTTTAATGGCTACTCATTCACCTTTCTTACTAAGGGTCTCCCCTTTGTTTATAACTCAGGCCCTTCCAGACGCCACAACGATATTAGCACCGACAAATCTTCATGAACAACAACATCAAGTGTAGATATACATGTACACACCAGTATGATTTCCACTACTTGGAATGGAATTCCAATGGAGCTAATATGGGGTTTCTTGTACAAAATCATGAGACTACTCACTGCTGGTTGTTTTAGAGTGAAACTATATATATATATATATATATATATATATATATATATATATATATATATATTGTTTTCTATAAATATATATATATATGCTCGTAATGTTATTTCTATAGATTGAAACCTATGTCTCGATAAGTTTGTTTGACATGAAAAACATATTATAGAAAATTAATGTTTTCAGCTTCTAATCTATTTGTTGAACCAGTGTAAATGTAATATATTTGATATATTGTGAAGTTTAGCAAGTCATGTTATTGTTATTGTGTGCAGTATGTCAATTGTCTGATCATAAGCTCTGACATGTATCGTGATATTGCATGAGTTAATATACAGAGAAGACTAACTGTAAAGAGAGAAGCTAGGTGTTGTCCAAAACTATTAGAGAGGAGATATGTGTCAATGTATGGAAAGTTAGTAGCATAAAATGTGAAAGAAGTGAAATTTTATTTAATTTTGAATGTTTAAAGAGGTTGCAGAAACAAAATTGTGGTTTTAGAAGATGGAGCTATTCGATACTTTTTTATTGGGTTTAAAATATATATAAATTATATGTTTTGATAGTTGGATTTGCAAATTTTTCTTAATAAAAACAATGAAACCTTTGAAAAGATAGATTGAAACCAAGGATGATCCACAAAATAAAATAGGACTAATAAAGATGTTCTATCAATCTTATTGATAATGGCATGATATATGGTGGCAATTAACATAAAATGGCAATAAAACAGAAAATGTATACAATGGAAAGTCATCAAATCAATCAAGAGAATATTGGAGCTTCATTTTAATTGATTATTGCCATATAATAGAATTTCATCAAATCCAAGCTTCATTTTAATTGATTATTTCCATATAACATAATGTCATCAAATCCATCAAGAGAGCATTGGAGCTTCAATTTAACTGATTATTTCCATGTAACAAAAACAAATTAATATAATTTTTAATCTTGTATTCATTTAATTCTTTTCCATGCTTCTTAAATCTAAAATAGAGAAGAATCTGTGTTAGTTGACATTTCCTACACTCTTGTCATGGTGTGTGACATTGCATCTCAAAGATCTAAGATAGAAGTGAATCTGAATCCTTGCTGGTTGAGATTGTCTAGACTCTTGCAATGCTATCTGACATCTTAATTAAAGCAAATGTGTGCAAATCTTGAATAAATATCTTGTAAAAGAGTATTGTAATAATATCAACTACACACTTGACAAAGGTCACTGGCATAATTTGAGAAATCTTGTTGGTTTAGATTAAGAATCATGGTGCTCCTCTCAGAAAATGGAATGTTACATTGGTTTGTAAGTATGAATATTCATAATCCTATCATCTAAGGTTTGTAAGAAATTCCTTCAAGATGCCTATATTTAGCTACATTGGATTTTTTCATCAGGAATTTTAATGATGGTACTTGATGCCAAATTAGTTAGAAATGAAACCTTAAAGGATTGAAACTATGAAAATTATCATCAAATGAATTAATGAATAATGTAACACATTATTACTTTGGTTTCATGAAGCTTGCATAAATATTTTAAAGAACAGTGAAATCCATCATCACTGGCCAAAATCACAAAATCATTTCGTCCGGTTTTTTTGAAAGAATCATTCTATTCAAAATCGCATGCAACTTCACTGATTAAATATATTGTCCTTTGTTTTCATTTAATGAACAAATTTGGTATGACAGAGAAACAATGTATTTAATCGTTTCTTATAAAAATTTTACAGTAGAATGTGGAAGAAGAATACTTGGAATTGGGTCGCCCGACGGAGGATTTTGGTCTCTGTTAGCGTAGGGAGAATTTGGAGCAGCGAATACTTGGGTCTCTGGTCTTGCACGCAGCCGAGTAATGAGCAGAAGCAAGGAGGTTATGGAGCAGACGTGTGATTTTGGGTTGCTAAATTCAAATTGATTAACATTGCCCACCCACCACCTTCACTGCATTAACTAGCGAAGCACGTTGGAAGTTCGGCAAAGTCACATCACACATTCTATCAGAGGTGTCGGGGGTTGGAGGATTGGTCCGCCAAAGTCACATCACACATTCTATCAGAGGTGTCGGGGGTTGGAGGATTGGTCCGCCGAAGTTGGAAGGTTTTCAGACCGGTGACGGAAACCTCATAATTCCTCTGCCTAGTTAGACTTTTCCACCAAAAATAGGTGTGTGCTTATCTCGATTACGGATTCAGGAATCATTTAAATATGTAGTTATCTAGATTGTGGATTTAGGATTCTGGTAACCTTGTACTTATTTGCATTGTGGATTTGAGAATATACAAAATAGGAGTTAGGTCAAATAATTTACTTCTTTCAGTTAGTTTTGTTGGATGGTTTAAAATCATAGTAATTTTAATATTCTTTTAACAAAATAATCTGACAATAAGATTGTTGAATTCTGTTTTGATGAAGGAAATAAATTCAACATTATTCAAAATTCCTGAAACACTTAAAAATCTTTTAGCTTCATACCTGTAATCAATATTTCTGTCAAATTTTTTCAAAATTTTACCAGAATTTTTATGGTTTTCCAAGAAACATTTACAACTCTTTGCATTGCGGTATTCCAAAAATATTTAAAAAGTGAATAGTATTTCCAATCTTTAAATTTGTTGGTTAAGCATTATAGTGACAGGAATTTTAAGCTTTTGGTTTTGCATTATCTTACTTCTTTCAGTATATCAAATTCCAAAACTATCGTTAAAAAAGTGAATAAGATTTCCAATTTTTAAATGGGTTGGTTGACCATTATCGTGATAGGATTTTTAAGCTTTTGGTTTTGCATTATAAATATAATATTTGTATTTTAATTCAACATTATATTTTAATTGAGGGTTATTAAAAAACATGTTATATAAATTGTTCAAAATTAAATGAAGTACAAAACAATACAACGGAGCCTTTATAAAAATGATGATAGGAAAACTGACAGTGAGATCAATAACACACTTCCTCATTTTCGAGAACAAGAAAATTCCTAATTTCTAAATATCTGATCAATAGCGCACACACTTATCATTTACAAGAATAAGCACCGTCCCCAATTTCTCAAATTCCACATTCGTCAAAGTGCAGGTTGGGCTTTAGAAATTTGCATGTGCATATCTAGCTTGCCCTTGCTAAAAATGGACACATGTTTTTGAGAGTTTCCATACACTTTCCCCTGCAATGAAAGAATTTGGAATAAATCTGACATAACAAATATCAGAGAGTTTATAAATTTATTCTAAACTCTTTCGGTATAATTTTGAATGGAATTTATTTTTTCATTAAATTCATAAATTGTTTTAAAAAAATGAATTTAATTTTAATTTTCTCTTATTAAATTGTAACATAATTAATATAGAATATGAAGTTTTGAGAAAATTCAAAGCAAAGATTATTACAAAAAGACACACCAAACCCTAATCGAGAACCAACAAATATAAACATAGAAATTGGTGTAGAGTTGAGCTCTCTTAGAACACTTATGAAATACTACACATCCCTCACAACTATCACTAGCTACTTCTCTAAACAAAATTGTATTTTAGATAGAAAATCTTTTAGATTAATCACATCATCACAGCCAAATCCTAATGATGTGATTAATCCCAAAGATTTTCTATCTACATTATGGATCACAAAGTCTTAGATCTAACAAAATCATATTTTGTATTGCAAATTCTTCAGCTCAATTAACTCATATTTCTTATTACAATATAAGAATATGTGGATATTTTATGATGGGTCTAAACAAAGACTATGATAGAAACCTAAACATTTCAAAGCAATAGTTCATGACATTGTTTATTTTCCTAGAGTACACAGTTATAGCGAGTAGTTATAGAGAGATGTATTTCTATATATTGAAACACCTACCAACCACTTATAAACCATTGGAAGCATAAGAGGTTTATGGTACTTACCAAACCTCCATCCAATAATACAGAGGAGCCTATGTATTCAATAAAAAATTATCGACAACATTTATATTAGATCACCATGTCAACTACTTTGACATTGTTAGAAATTTCTGGCTGAGAACTGTGTAATGGATTTAAAATCCGTCCAACGTTTTGGATGGTTACTCCATCCATCATTAGGGACCAGAGAGCTTCATGACATTGGTGAGATTGAGGGGGTGAGTCATGTGTCTACAAGATATAAAGAAAATTCTAGGCATAACCTATCTCCAAGTCTTCATCCTCCTAGTGGTACAAGGAAAATACCTTCAAGTGGAGGCTTTTTCGGAAACCCCTATAAAAAAATCCCAACAATTCGTTTGTAGCAGAGGTCACTAGCGAAGGTGGGCGGGCAGATGTTTTAGCAGATGATTTTTGAATGGTGCATCTAGAATATACAAATGCATGAGTGATTTACTGTCACACCTCCCATTTTACTTCCCAAATTTTTTTTAATTTTTTTCATCTATCTAGCTAGTTCTAGCAGGGGATTATGCTAGTCTTTTGTCGATTTGATTTGTTCAGAATGATTTCCCCAATTTCTAATTGTTTCCATGTATTGATTATATTCCACTACTCATGAATAAATTTGATTTGAAACCCATATGGAATTTAATTAACTTTTTAACACTCTTAAATCTAATTGTTTTAACCATGAATGGGTTTATATATAGATATATATATATTCCACCACTTTATATGTCCCACCTTGGATTGTAATGGTTTGACATAGTCGTATGCTTAAGGGATATAGACGGAAATCATTTTGTCCCACATGTTAACTATGTTTGTGGTTGTTCATGGAGCTTATATGCAATCACTTCGATTTATAAATCCACATTTTCACTTGTGGATGGCGTATGTCTCATGGGGGAATTGACTTGACCTATGTTATTATTCCTGCGTACATAGTACCCCGTCGACTTAATTTCCCTCTCATCCTCGTTCCTATTTCAAATTGGTTCATTCATGGTGTTGGCCTCCACGTAATACAAGTTTTGTAAATGGATTCATCGTGTATGTTAAGGGAGACGGAACGTCAGGGTCCACGCAAGCTCACACAAATTGTTTAGTTTCCGTCGCATAGATTGTAACAATTCTCTGTCCATTGGTGGTCACGTGGATTCGGTCCATGTCGTTCTGGGTTCTTCTCGTCACCCTACCTTGTCGCTCAAGTGAAATCTATGACACAGTCAGCCCGATTCGACATTAAATTGCATTACTTGTTAGGTTATACCTGGAACGGAGGATGTACCTTGCGCATTAATACTTCGATCCGTGGCTTCTTCCATCAGATCTTGCTAGTTGGATGACGCAGATTCATTCTAGGCTTTAGGGTTATATTGATTCAATACAGATATAAATTTTCCAGCAACTCGCTGTTAAATGTTATTGTGAA